>JAVCKT010036075.1:0-12266 GCA_032273925.1 Rhynchotus rufescens | reverse complement strand
ATTAATGTTTATTCATGAGGTTGTTCACAGAACCTGGATTTTCTCTTCCATTGTTAGTGGATCATCTCCCGTTAAATTCATTATGATCCATTACTTCATAATTCATTCATTATGAACTTTGCAAAGCGTGTCTTCAGGCCTTAGTCACACACTTATCAGTTTACCAGGACACTTACCAGTTACCAGCATCATTGAGATCCCATTTCCCATCATATGAGATGTCAGTGTTATTTTGCAAAGAAAAAAAAGTCAAACTTTTTCAGTTCTGGGTCTTTTTTTAATGTAAAATCTTAAAGGAGTTTAGTAACAGTGTTACATGCACATGAGACATACATTTGAGTAAATCTTCAAGTTCAAAGTTTGGATATAGTTGGTGAAGCAGGAGTTGAATTACCGAAGTTTGCAGTCATTTCTTTCCCAGAGATTTTTATTACCAGTTATTTTTATCCTTTACTGTGGTTAGATATCTTTAAGTCATCTTTGTCCCATACATATGAGCTGATGGTTTTGGTAGAAATAGTAGTTTTCATCTATGCTTTTGAAATAGAGCAGATAGTGAAGGGAAAATTGCCTATGAACTGTTAGACAGAAAAAATATTCTCATAGATTTTTTTTTTTTTTACTGAGGACTGAGATTTCTTACAGAAAAAAATATGGAATACCTTTAAACTTCCAGATGGGAAAAACAGTGGATGATTGAGCACTTCACTACTAGACTGATAACTAGTTCTTCATTTTCTGTGGAACATTAGGAATATTTCTAACTGAGAAAACCACTCAGTAGTACGTAAAACTGCTACAAAAAATCAAATGAATTGCATCTCCTGCTCGTAATATGCTATCAGCCCAGGTCTCTGGGTTTTTTTTTCATCTTCTATTATTATGATGTTTTGCATAGCTGTTTGATTTAAGAATAAGCATACCAAGAATGTTGTAAAATATTGCCGAATGTACACTAACCACAATGTAAAAGCCTGGCTAGTTAGTTATATTCAGTTATATTCAACCTATTTGCAAAAAGTTTTATTTATTTTTTCACAAATACTACGTTCTACTTAAATTCTTAATAATATTAATTGTTGACGTGATGCCTGCTGCCATGATACCACTAACTTTTTAAGGTAGCTTACATCCAAATTTAAAAATTTTCATGCTCCTAGATTTTTGGAGCTATGGTGTTTTAAAATTCAATACTTCTATCTAGATCAAACAAAGCATTGAACAGCACTGTTTTCAAAAATTCAAAGCCTACTGTTGCAGTATGTAAACGTTCTTAATTATTTCAAGTATTTGCTATTCCTATTCCAGATCTATGTAGTACAGTAAATTCCATGCTGAGATGGAAAATAGTAGTTATTATTAATTGGTATTATCAGATTCAGTGTTACAAGTGGAGAGAATGGAAAAGCCTTACTGTTATACACTTCAATTTAATAGGAATTTTTGATAAGTTCCATAAATGGAAAATTTAGGTCAAAGTTATTTATAGACCCTGAACAAGTACTGTAAGCTAATGGTTCCTATTCTTGTTAACAGACCAGCTGTTAGTTGCCAGAAAAATCAGAATGAGCCCTAAAGCTTGTTTATTATCATTCCAGCTCCATTATAATGCCAGGGGGAAAAGACTACTTTTAAAACCAAACAGGTTAATACTGAAAAATAATGTGTTCTAAAATAATAATGACCTGAAGGAGAATAATGTTTTTCCAACTGATTTATTTCATAATTATATGTGCTACCTATATTAGCCTGTTTGCAAAAAGCCTTTTTTTTTTTTGTGAAAACTATTGCTGGATTTGCAGCACTTTGCAATACAGTAAATTTTTGTAAATTTTTGACAAATTAGCATATCCTTTTTTATATATTTGATTTTAAAAGAAGGGCTTATACATACAAGGTTGGGGCCAAGCCCGGGTAGTTTTACAACTTCATCGTCTGTTCAAATGAGCAGCACTACTTCCCTTTCTCTGCAAATCTTACTTTTATCATATATTTTTATACCATGTCAGGAGGGACATTATGGCATACCTGTTTAGACTGAAGTCACCAAAGCATAAGAACCGTTCAGAGAATGCCTTATTGATTACATTAGGAAAATACCTAAACTTTTTCACTATATATAGAGGCTATGTCAAGAAAACTTCACCAAATAAAGAACCTTCTAATAAAGAGCTCTGTTAGTACAGAGTGAGAGTAATTTAACTGTGATGGAAATCGATTCATCTGAAACTGATAAAGATAACTCTTTGATTGATGCTGACCCAGCCTCTCATCTTCCATTGTCTCAGTCTGCGCAACATAGCTTTCCTTGCTCCAGATATGGCAAACTGATAACCTTGCCTTGCACATCCCTAGTGAAAATGCACTGCTTTCATGCTCAATGAAAGTGATTCATGTCCTAATCTAATCACATAGCAGTCATTCTGGAATGCTGAATAGTAACTAAGTATGGAGCAGTTGTGAAAGATCCAAGTGATTGAGTTGTGTTTCTGTGTGAGCTGCTCTCTGATCATTCCTATAGGAAGTCTGCCTAAGAGATACATATTAGAATATCATAGGTAGGTATCATAGCCCTTGTTTATTTTTATTTATTTCTCTTTCCCATTTTTTCTCCTAGGTGTGATAAGAACAGCTTTGCCAAATATGGACAGAGAAGTTAAAGAACAATATCAAGTTCTTATCCAAGCCAAGGACATGGGAGGACAACTGGGAGGATTAGCTGGTACTACCACTGTAAACATTACTCTCACAGATGTCAATGACAACCCACCCAGATTTCCTAAGAGTATGTAGTATTCTAAATGAATTAATTTTCCAATCAGCATGACTTAAAATATTAGTGCAAGAAATACTTTAATTCTTTTGGGGGAATCTGCAAGAAAATGTATGTGATGAAAAAAAATGCAATATGCAGAGTTTATTTATTTTAGAATAAAAAGCTGTATTTACTGTATTTATAAATGCAAGTTTTGAATTTTTAAAATGCAATATATCATCATTTTGCAGGGCCAGTCTAAGGCTGAAAGTTCATTTCTTTTACTCTTTAAAATGACTTAGGAAGTAATATTTTGTTAGGGGACAGCAGATATCTTCTTCAAATGATGGAATTCAAACCTGAGACTTCCAGGTACTAATAACAGAAATAGTTTATGTTAAACATTGCTGTTATTATAAGAAGGTGTAAATGTTTTATATCTCTTGGCTGAGAAGATTTAATCTGTTCTTGAAAATACATACAGTCTCTAAATTGTGATCATTCACTGACAATTTATATCACTTTATATCAATTAGTCTAAATGAGACTTTTCAGAAATATACTAATTTAAAGAGTCATATAGTCTGTGCATGATTAGCAGGAGTTGTCATTTACAGCACTCTTTCAAAGTTCTGTGTTACATATGTTTGAAATGCAGATACTGATCAAACATAAACCTTGATAACTTTGGAAAAAAAACTGCTAAAAATTGTTAATAAGGCAAATTGACATGATAACATTTGTGAATTGTGTGAATTTACAGCAAATATATAGCAGCTTTATACTTGTTTATATACCTTGTGTAGGCATTCTAACCCTACTTTTGGTATTATAAATAGTCCTTAGGTATCAAACGATATTTGACATTTCACCATTTTCTCTCATGTATAAATTCTTATTCTTCCTTTCTTAAGTATCAAAGTGTGTTGCATTTCTTCCGGAATACAAGAACGATTATGTTAAGACAAAGATCTCCCTGTCCCAATAATTTGTGTCCTACAGTGTCATCTAGAAATATATATAAGGCATGCATCCATAGAACACATACTCCAGAATATTTCCTCAGTTTCTAACTTTTTTTTTGCTCACATCGTATTTGAAACTTTTTTTACTGACGTGGTGTTTGATATTCTGTTACCCTCATTGGATTTTTGTGCCAGAAAGTTGCCTAGTAACTTGGTAACCCATGTAAAATTTCAGAGTCAGGGACATCCTATATTATCAAGTTCCAGATGTTAAAGGCACAAGACACAGCTTCCTTTTGTTTGTATTGAATCCATCTGTACATATCTGTGTGCATGTTGACTCCTGCAAAGAATAGTTATGTAAAATATGACTTTTATTTAGAGAAGCTGTGTTGAATTTTCTCTGATATTAACTATACAAGTACTATATGATTTTATTTATGTATCCACTAATTCTGCTGTTATTAATTTGCCCTGTACCTGTCAGATCTAGCCATTTTCCCATTTTCCCAGACCTCCCTGAAAACCTTTGAAAATAAAGGGAAAAAAAAACAGTTTTTGCACCTCCAAGTCTACATATGCTAGAGTGGTTTTATATAAGACAGGGTGGTTTTATATAAGACATTACACGTCATAGTAGTTCAGTTATTTCATTGTTCAAGCTCTTGGATGAATAAAACCTAGTCCCAATGATTTGTTACTCTTTTAACTATTCTTTCCACAGTGGCTTCTGTAGCTAATTTAACTTTCTCTCATAGATTTCCCCTAAAGAAGGGGTTCCAGGATAGAAAAATTCCAAAACTATTCTACACTGAACATGCACACACATAAAAAAGTCTTCAACTTTGCCTCTGTGATCATATTTTCTCTGAGCACTTCTATAACTTGATTTTGCATTGATCTTACATGCTCCATCTCAGAACTTCTGCCTCCAGATATGTTAAAGGACATTTCTTGTTAGCTTATATACCAGAGTTTTACTCAGACTTGTTATTGGTCTTCCCTACCGTGCTTTTATATTTAAAGTGGATTTTACGGTTGTTCTAGTATCTTCATTTAGATGCAAGTTAATGTTTAGAAAGATATGTTCTTGCTTTTAATAGCTGTCTTGTTTATTCTTACTGACTTGCTTTTCCATAAGTGCCAAATATTTGCTTTGCACCTCCAGAATTGTTCACCTACATAGCATTCACAGTACCAGCTGTGGTTTAACTCTCTCAGATATCTTGCTCAGCGTCTTTACAACAATATTCCACAGTTTTATTTACTTCCACTTATTTATTTGAGTACAGCCATCATGTAATTTGGACTCCTATTGCTCTTGCACAGATATTCAATTTAAACTCATTATGGTTGCTGTAAAATTTGGGTGAACTAGGGAACTTTTCCCAACTAACTATTATTGACATTGTTCTCCTCTTCAAGGCTGATTTGATCTGGAACATCCTTTAAAACATGTCATTATTCCTCCAGTGATAAGGCGTACTTTACTTTTTGTTTATATTTTGCTTTTTGGTATTAGACTGCCACACTGACTTTACTCATTTCATCAGATTTCTAACATGCCTATTATAGTGATAGCCTTTTGTTCTCTTTTTTTTCTTTTTCTTTTTCTTTTTCTTTTCTTTTTTTTTTTTTTAACATTGAGCATTAAAGCAAGCCATACAATTCCCCCCCCCCCTTTTTTTTTTTTAACTTCTGGCATTATGTTGTTGCTTTGTTCTCATTATTGGTCCCTATTTAGATTGTTTTCTGCTTGATCTACCCTTTCTGCATTTCCTACTTGACTACCATTGCTTTTTGTAACATTCTTCAGAGAAAAATGCAGAATTATGGTGACTGCACCCTTAATTTGAACTGTGTGCTTTTTGAATTGTGTGCTTCTCTACTCCTGCAAGTTTTCTTGGACTCTTTTCAGCTAGAATCAAAATGGTGATTCAGTCTAATCACACAGGAAACTTCCTAGCTGGAAAGTTGTTTTTTCATGGTTGAAATGAGTTTTTCAGCTTTTGTACAGACATTCTTTCTTCAGCAAATTTGCCAGTAATGTGAATCTCTCTCTTTCTCAGCAAGGCATTAAAACCTACTTCTCTCCTCAATTGTACATAGCAAGACGATTTCAGACTATGCTACTCTGGTTGTCCTCGTCTTCAGTTGCATACGTATAAGAATAAATTTTGCCCCCAAGACTTCTGTCCACTCTTACCCTAGTCTTTAGGGTATGAGCTATCCTCTCATGAACTATGACCAATAGTTCTTCCTTGTGTTTTCTAACAGTCCATCAAAACACTTGCGAGGAACTCCACTTCTGGTCGGAATGAAATCATCACAGGAAGTCTCTTTGAAGTGACCTTCTCACTGTCTTTATGCTCGATATTTAAAGCAATCCCTGCTGCTATCACAGGCACAAAAGAAAATCTTATGACCTCTTGAAAACTGAAAAATACAGTGCATTGTCAAGCTCTTTGGTGCTAGGGTTCTTTCCTGTGTCTGATTTTGAGTTGCACGTTTGACTGCCTTTGCTGTTAGAGAATTTAGCCATTTTCTATTTCATTGCATGCCTTCATCTATTAGTGTGTTACAGAAAATACACTAGTTTCATGTATGTCAGAAAAATGTCATGAAACAAAGAAATTGTGAGATATTTTTTCCTCTTTGAAGGAGATAGCCTTGAGGTCTCTTCTCATGCACAGGCTCTACTTATGACTTTTTAGTCCCATCATTGCTACAAGGGAGCTAAAAAAAAACCCAAGAGACCTCTGCTTTATAGAGCACTAGCAGAGTTGAAAACCTTTTCCTTCTATTATATCAAATGTGACAAAAGCCAAATTATAGCAGTGAATCTCAACCAAAGAGAAGAGTGTAATATCTGAGGTAGATGTTGATATTGGAAATAATAAACATTATGGCTTACAGGCTAAAATGTCAGTTTGGGTGTGCCACTGCATTGCAACATACTTAATCAAGACCGACAGTTAACTGAAACATCCCCCCCTTTTTCTGAACATGTTGCAGAAGACATAATTAGATTGCAGTAAGCTACTGATTTTTGTTTAATCGGAATAGTGATACTAAAAATTCTGGTGAACAGGGAAAGAGTAAGCCAGTCCTGGATGCATAAGTCGTATATGAGATAGCATGCCTGAAATACACAGAACCATCCTGTTAGTTACAGATATCAGCAAAAGTAATTAATAGGAAAAAGAAGTTGAGCACGAATTTTATTTATAATATTGTAATTTTATATTGTTTGGGTTTGCTTTCTGAAAACATTGCCATGAATCAGAATTACTGCTTGTTAGGGAATGGAGTTGATCATTTGTTTGACCACCATAGCTGAAAGGATATTTACGTGAAAAAATATATATATAGTCTTTAAAATTGGATGCATGTGGGTCCCAAGTTTTGGCAAGACCTAGAGAGTCCTTACAGTTCTCAGTTTGGTTGAGACCTCTAGCATCATATCACTGGCCAAAAATAGCCAACACGTGCAGATTTGAAAAAATGGCTTAAGTTCTATTAGCAATAACTAGCACTGTGTAGATGATTCTGTGTTGCATAATCAAGACTGCAATTTCCAAAAATGTTTATGCCAAAGATGCCCCAGGTTATCTTACAGAATAAAAAGATATCCATTATAGCAGAATAAAGTTTAAACTTGTTTTCTGAACTCAGTTAAGATGAAAAAAAATCACAGTAGAAGTGGAAGAGTATATATTATTAATTCTTAGAAGAAACTATAATGATAAATAATGCATTACAAGCTCTCCAAAGGAAATTCTAGCATGGAACACCTAGCATGGAACACTGAGGATCCTTTTAAGGAGACAGACAAGTTTGAGTGGTCTATCAGATTGTGGTGATGAAAAGCCATTGACTATCTTGCTGAACATAGGATTTTTTATTTCGCCCCTCTGCTTTTGAACATATTCATAGGGGAACTCCTACCTTGAACATCTCTCAGTAATGAGGAGATGCCTCTGTAACAACAGGGAAACCTCTAAACATCACATATTTCTAATTGAGTTGTTTGACCCGCAGGTATCTCATGGCCCACATTTCAGAATATAAGACACTTCAGAAAACTGATATTTTCATAATAACTAGAAGGAAAAATGGATTTTGATGGGTCTGCTAGTAGAAATGTATTGTCATGAGGATTCTACATGCCTTCCTTGACTCGTTAGGACACTGCTTTTCTGAATTTCTGTGCACATTTCGTTGCTGAAGATAGAACTTCTTTATAAACATCAAAATAACTATTTCATAGCAAAAGTTGATTCCTGCAGAAAAAAAAAAAAAAACCTTATATAATTAGGCAATTAAATGAAAATTTAGCATAACAACATAGTTTTTGGTAAAGAAGACTGGATAAAAGCTGTAGGTGTGCACCCTGGCTCAGAAGGAACCCAGTGGTCTTTCTTTCTCAGCTACTTGTGTATATGATAGCTGGTTAAATAAAAAGACAATTCAGCAAATCTTTCCTGGAAGCTAATGGGCTAACTCTTAACGCATCAAGTGTTAGATATTTCTGAGTTAGCTGCAAGGACAGTTGTGGCTTGTTTCCAACTTTTAAAATGAGCTTCAAGAAAGGATGGATGGATTATATTTACTTCAGCATTTAAATAACAAAAGCTGTATAATTAGTTGGTATAAATTATACATTATGTAATCAAACCAATTAAGTGAAGTGGTTGATTCGTATTTTGTAAGGTTATTGTGCTTCAGTTTTCATGTCTCTTTCTTTTGTTCACTGATGACAGAGTGACTGAAAGCCATTTAGAGAAATAAAACCTTACATGCAGAACAATAAAGGCACATAGGAACAGTGTTAGTTAGTCAAAGGAATACTGTGATTTTTTATTTTAATATGTCATAATTATACTTTTTACTGGATAAAACCCTGATACAGAAGAAATGTCCTTAAATTTTAAGGTGAATATATTTTTATTCTCATATTAGTGAAGAAAAGACCATTCTCAAGCATCTTATTAAGCCATATTAGTTTACGTTACTTTTAAGGTGTTGACCTTTCCTTAATTATTTTTTCTAATGTAACAGAAAAATTTTGCTAAAAAAAAATATATAATTCTCATACCACTGGAGAACTCATTGTGGGGTGATGATTGAAAACTACTTTTAATGGTGGGTAGGATGAAATAAGGATTAGATCCAACCGTTTAACTTTATCTACCTGTTTTGTTTGATTTTATCTACCATGGGCTTTAAGATAACCAGACCATCTGTCTATGGCCAGAAACCAATATCTATCTCAGGCCTCTTGGGTGACAACATTTTAAAATGTCCAGGAAGCTCTAGAGGTATGACTAGTCATCACAAGGGTGAGATTTTGCTATCATTAGTCTTTCCTAAAGTATCTCAGTGAAATCCATTAAGATTAAGAAAATGTATGGCTGACAAAAATGCTAACATGCTTGGAGATAGGAAAGCAACTATTCATCTTTTATGGTAATTGTACTTTAAATAATCCAAGGTTGAAGGACTTGTCCTAAGACCTGCATTTCAGCTATCTGTTAGTGTATTATCAACCTGGCAAATAATTGGATTTGGATTTCAAGAGTAGATGGTGCAAGGTATTTCACAGAATTTATTGTCTGCAGAGAGCAGGGCAGAGAAAACAGCTATCTTAAAGTGGAAAGGAAAAGCAAGGAAATATAGAAAAGTAAATAAAATTGATAATACACAAACTATTTTTAAAAATATTATTCATCAATATTAATAGTTTCACTTCCAGGAAAAAAAAATAGGTCTGTAAAACAGAGCAAAACTGGTTTCTTTTAGTTATATATGCATTGGAGGCTGTATAAGTGATCTATTTCTAAATGGTCACTTTTGCAATTATGAAATTAGGAAGAGAGTCTGCAAATCATTATGTTTTAGCATAATTTTTAGCAGCTATTTGTTAGTTTCCCCTATAGTTTAAAGGTATTACTTCCAAGTGTTAAAAATTTTTGAATTACAAGTCTTTTTAAAGAATAAAGAAGTAAATGCTGATAAACTGTCACGGATAAATGGAATAAACTGTCTATTCATACATACTCATATATACTTTATGGATTGAAAAATCTCATCATCAGTATTTACTTATCTGTTCAATTACCTCTGGAAATCCTGGTACATCACACAAATCACTTGCATGCTATTTAGGAAAGGTGTGTATAAAAGCATACATAAAAAAGCAGGTATAAAAGCCAGTGAGCTTTATTTATTCAGTAAATTAGATATGGCAGCTTCCATTCATGTGACTTTGTATCTGTCCTGCTTGAGTTTCATTAGAAAATTTGGTTCAAATGCAGAATGAAGTAAAATGTCTCCTGGACCACATGAAATAGAAACATAACTTTTTTAACCCACTGCTTTGGATGAGTGTAGTCAAGATACTTCTTTAAAATACAGGTCTGATGGCCTCTGAGAGAGAAGTTCCCCAAATAATGGCATCTGCCTTCAAAGATTTCAGAAGAATGCAGCACTGATCACCCCTAGCAGTAAGTTAGATACCTACAGAAATCCTGGGGAGGACTGTGTGATTAGTTAATTTTTCTGTTCAATAATCTAAAAAATTAAAGTAAGAAAAACAGAAGTTGTGATTCAAAATAAGAAGACAGGTTTACTCACCTGTTCTTTAACAATTTGTCAGAAAAATTGCACAGAAGTAAGGGTCAGAGTGTCTATCTGCTTAATTAAGAACTTGAGACAAGCCAGGCAACCTGGGAAGTTATTCTACCCACTGCATTTTAGCTAGGGAATGATGGTTTTCTCTGAAACTCCTGTTGAAAGTTGTTGTGCTTTGTATACAACCCTTGTACATTCCTGAGCTTTCAGAATGAAAATGAGTCTATCTTCTATTGATTAAGGCATTTGCCTGGCAGGCAAGATGCTCTAATTTGGTTCCAGCAGCTAAATACTTAGTTTATACCAAATGGGAGCTATTTACTCAAGACAGACAGACAGATTCATTGGAAATTAGGCTACAACCAGTGATAAAGTGGGAGACCAAGGCAAAGTCTGCTCTGAATCAGAAAGGGAGGGAAGTTTGAATCCTGGTCTACTCCATCTATTTTTTTTTTTTAACCACTATTATTTTTTACCACTTATGGTAATAAGGCAAAAAGGAAAAAAGCACCAATCCTTATCTTTATAGTTTTATAAATTAAACTTCAGTCTTTTAACATGAGAAAATATTAGGTAAGTCTGATTCATCTATCCATCAGTGATTTTTGGGTAAATCAAAGCTGCATTTCCTGAGGTGAATGCAAATTGTAATTATTCAAGGAATGATGAAAATCATGAGTGCAGATATCATTATAATTTGGGGTTTTAATACCTGATTTACTTACCAGTAGCTAAGACACCAGAAAAACAATAATCTTATTAGTATGTGTTTGAGTACATAAATAAATATTGTTGTTTTCATTTAGTTTGTACAAGGAGAATATGGGAAATTCCTCTTTCATCAGGATTCCTTCTAAGTCCCATATCTCCATATTATCAAAAGCTCTTTCTCTAACCACCTCTTCCTCGTCCCTAATTTTTTCCTCCCTTAAAGTGCTGCTAAAATTATTTTCCCTTTGTTGGCTCACTTCCAGCTTTGAGTCTCAACATGTTTGGCTTCACTGACCTCCTGGTTCTTCACCATTCCAGATAAGCTCTTTATAGCTCTGTCTTACTTGACTCCAACTTTTCCTGCTGTTCCCATTTGAGCAACCCATTTGAGCATTTTTAGCCACGTATTGATCAGCTAGTCATATAAATGCCTGTTTTCTTTCTCCTGCTTCAGTACTTAATCAGTGTGATTATAGATACTTTTATATAGACTAAGAGAACATTTTGGGAGAGTATTTCCATGATATGCTGCAAAACTGCACAAATTTTCAGTACTGTAATGTGAAAGTATCTCTAAGAAAAAAAATACGTAGAGGTACTTGCTCTGAGTTGCTGTGGCTGTAGTGGTGAAGAAGTAGGCCCATTTTACTTTGCTTATGAAGACGTAGAAAAGTATTTGTATTGTGAAAAGCTTTCATTTTCATGGCAGCTGTGCTATAAATTTGCTGTTTGCCTAGACTGCTTATGTATGCTTGCTTTGTGTTTAGGAATAGCTGTTGTAGTAAAATTAATCATGACTGCAAATATTTGTAGGAACGGGGCTTTTGGTCATAGTGTGTAGACTAGGTCTTGTCATGTACTTGAACAGGATTTGATTCATCAAGGATCTTATTTGCCACCTTTGACTTCTCTATTATAAATGGCATTTGGTAACTAATAATATACTTTACTATTAGTAAATATAATTTACTAATAATTATGTGTCTCAGAAACATTGCTGGATTCCCTCTTGTATTATAGCTGCAAAGCAAGTGCAAGATTTGTGGGATTTGCTTTACAAATGGTTTTGGTACTACGCTTGTGTATTTATTTGCATTTTACCGAGGGTATTTGAATCCAGAGCACAAAATGTATTTTCCCTGCGTATTATGAGCAGTGATGACTACCAGGGACTACTGTGACTAAGCTGTGACTAGAATATT
>JAVCKT010036072.1:25773-37275 GCA_032273925.1 Rhynchotus rufescens | reverse complement strand
AAAAAAAAAAAAATAAAGAATTATGAGTTTGGCACGAGGGCAATAAGGCCGAAAGAGACCCTACCAGCCTAAGCTGAGTGAGAGAGCAGGGTTTGGGGCAGGCTTGTCTATAGGGGCAAGCCTGTGTTTTGACATGATGCAAGATTAGTTAAAATATATTTTTATTCTGTTTTGGTAGTGGCACATGACTAAGTACATTGGGTAAGCGCAAGTGTGGGTGTATAGATGCCTGTTGAATAGCATATTTATTTTAACTAAATAATTCAGTTTGCTGGTGTTTGACAAAGTAGAAATCAGTGATTGAAATTATCTTGACATTGCTAGTTAGGTTATTCGCTTCCTGGAAAGGAAGAAGAATTAGAAATAATGCTTGGTGTTATTTCCTTGGGCATAATGTGCAGTGTTGTGTCAACACATGTTTGTACGGGCTCAAATGTGGGCACCATTTCTGTTCATTCTGTAGGATTTTTTCTAAATCCAGAATGTCAGGTCTCAATCAGCATCTACATGGTGCAGAGTGTAGAGCTCTCAGCAACCTGTTTTTCCCCTTATTTCCACCTGTACATTTCCCATGAAATCCATCTCTTTCCTGCGTGGTCCTTCAAGTCCCTGTGAGTCGGGGCAGATCTGCAGCCTCTTCAATGCTCTTCTCCTGAGTGGTCCATCTGGGGTGACTTTGTGTCTGGCTCTCTTGCTTGTAGGGCACACTTTTCCCTCTGCCCCAATGCTGAGGCTGATGGGCATTCTTCCAACACAACAACAAACCCTTTTATATCTATATTATTAGAGACTTTTTTTTCCCTCATTATTGGCTTCATACCTTATTAACTTCATACCTAATTAGTCTTTCCCTAAACAAATACTGTGGTGCCTCCCAGATTACAGGTGTTGTGGGAATGCAGTTCCCAAGTCCCCCTAATGGACAGTCCTTCTTCATGCCTGGGAATGATGGATTTTGTTCATGCTTAAACTTAGTGGGAATATTTTTTCATAGCTGCTTAGCTTGGGGTGTGTTTATGTTTTGAATCAGCTCTTGTGATTGTAGAGGGTTCTCTTTTTCTGAAAGCTACAGCTGTCTCTTTCCTTGTGAAGGCATTAGCTGGGGCTTCTTGACGTTGCTTCAGGTGGATTCCTCTCGAACAAGGTAATTATCACTTTGAGCCATTTCTTATATAATTTGTAGTGAGGAAGGGACCAAAATCTTCTCAGTGGTGGCCAGTGATATGACAAGGGGCAATGGATACAAGTTGAAACACAGGCAGTTCCATCTCCATGTGAGGAGGAACTTCTCTCCTGTGAGGGTGACAGAGCCCTGGAAGAGGCTGCCCAGGGAGGTTGTGGAGTCTCCTTCTCTGGAGATCTTCCAAACCCGTCTGGCTGCCACCCTGTGCCCCGTGCTCTGGGAGTCCCTGCTGGAGCAGGGGGGTTGGACTAGATGGTCTCTAGAGGTCCCTTCCAGCCTTAAACATTCTGTGTGATAATCAAAGCAATAGGATATAATTCGGGAGCGTCCTGGTGCCTTGTGGTTGATTGCTGCTTCTTAAACGTGATCAATGAAGTATTTGAGCTTTGAATGCCCTCTGTGTGCTTTGTGGCTTGTACCTATGTAGTTAATGATGGCTCTTCTCTGCGTTGAGCTACAGGGACCTGCTTACCACAAGGTGAAGGCAATCAAAAGATGAAGCTGTAGTCAAACTGCAAACTCCTAATTTAATGAAAAAAAATAACCCCAATGATGCAGTATGTAATTGTTATGAATTTTGTGGCACTTGGGGTCACAAATGGATTCTCCCTTGTGTACAGATGACATCAAGTACTACACACAAAAATTTTCCATTCAGGTACAGATTTCCAGTGCTTTTATATTAAGTGGACATTAATTCTTGCTAAATTGTGAAGGGAGCCTTTCTGTATTACTTATTACATCCACACAAATACTTGCAGAGATCCATCTCTGTGCCAATGCTAGAATACTTAGTACCATAGAAAGTTCTATTGCTAGGAATTAGCTTCTTTGCAAATAAGTCTTTCCAGCTTTAAAAAAATGACTTTCAGCTAATTTAATTTTCAATTTATATTGAAATATGTATTTATATGGGGAAATACATATTAATAACGTTCATTTCAGAATTGTTAGAAGAAGACAGCCAGGCTACTGTGGAGGCCGTAGCTCTCTGCTTGTACCCAGTGTGAGTTTGGCAGAGCAGCAGTGGTGTCAAGTCTTTTGTACCACATGGAGCTCCTCAGAATGAACCTTGGGAACAAAGAGGGCAACCGAGGCAGCCTGCATGTTAATTTGGGCCTTGTTTTTCATCTGAGAAGGTGTGGTAGGTGGCCAAGGCCAACACTGAAGCTAGATTGCTTTTGCAGACAAATAACATCCAGAGCATTTCTTGACAACTTCCTATTACAGTTTAATGTATCTTTATAGTGCATGAGTTCGAGGTAAGAGCTGCATGACTGAGTCAAAGCACAAAATCCAGCTGAGACTGGGAAAGAGTCATACAAAAATTTTTGCCTTTAAAATATCTTTGTACTTTTAAAGAATTTACATACTGTGGATATAGCATGCAGTATAAAGAAAGAATGTAATAACGCAGTTTGTATATATAATTTTATAGGAGTAGTACATAAGATTGATAAAGAACCAGAAATAATTTTCTTTTCCTTCAGTATCTTGTTTTGAACTTCTATGTTATTATTCTTTGATACTTCATTAATTCTGACTAAATTTTGTTGGCTGAATGACGACCATGGATCATTCTTCTGCAGAAATGCTAATAAAGGATGGCATGCTGTATTTTGGATTTTTATTGAATTAAATTAATAACAAAGTGGGTTAATCAGGTAACGTTCACCTTGAACTTTCTGCTTTAAAGAGAGATAATTTCACGTCTCTTGCATTTTTGTATTAGGCAGAAAAATTCAAAGAACGCTGTGGCAGCTGCATTTGAATATCTTTGTAGAGTCTCGTTAAATATTCTGTTTATAAGTGCTGCTGCTTAGTGATCTAATGAGCTCAATACCAGTCTCTTGCCACATCATATCTCTGTGATTCTTTACAGTTAGCAAATGCATCTGGATTCATTCTGCATGTAGAGCTGTTGTCAGTTGGTGTTATTGAATATGATAGGAGATGAAATAGTAAAAAAACCCCAAGTACTGCCAAATTACCATATTTAAGTTCCAGTCCTTGTATTTTTGTACTCTGAAGAAACCAATCATTTTAGGGCATTCAGTAGAAAATTAGATCAGTGCTGTAGGATAATGACTGTATTTCACAGTTATGTGCTAGCTTATATTGCAGGGTAGTGCATATGCAAAAGTACTCACTTCCCTCCTTACTGGAGTAAGTGAATGTGAATTTTATTGGAGTCTTGCCAGCTTCAGACAATTTTCTGTGTGAACTACTAGGACAAAAGAAACTCTTTAAAATAGGTATTCAGGACATGATGTTATGGACATAATTCATAAAGGTGCAGGAATGATTTCAAGAAGAAAAAGTAAGGCTATATAAAATTACACTATAAATCTCAAGCCGGGGAAGCAGAGAGGAAGATGTCAAAAGCATGAAGAAATTATCCTGGTCTTCAGGGAGAGAAATGATAATCCAACACTGAATGTCTTTGAAAACATCACCCTTTAGTATTCATGTACTCACAGTTGTGCGTGGAATATTGCACACTAACAGTGCATTAAAGGAGTATGATTAAGGTTGCAAAGTCAAGAAGCTTTAAAGTTATGGAAGTGTCTGTGTGAGCTTTGTCAAGCATTTTTAATTACCTGATTCTTATTATTATTGATAGTGTTTTTGCATGATCTTGCTCATGCAAAGCGCAGTTTTTGAAGGTTATTAAATACTTTACTTCCGTTACTCATTTGTTGTGGCCCAATTCCTTCCTTATTTCACATTCTTCAAAGTCTTCTCTGTTGAGAGAATTTCTAGTATAGTTGCTGGGTTTACTGTCCCTTGCAATACCTCACTATGTGATGAGTTCACTTGGATCACAGCCCTAAGAAACTGAGATTAGGATTCAGTCCTAGATTCAGACTAGCAGATTTGTAAGTGTAGATGCATGGGCTTGGTGTCTGCTTCAGCAGGAACCTTCATTTGGCTGTCTGAGCCCACTGGAGCTGCCTGCTGGAGGGCTAATGTGATCATTTAGTATGTCCCATGTGCCCTACATAGTCTTTTGCTATAACTGCAGCAAACTATGGTTCAGTGGAAAATTGTATCTCGGATATGTTTGGTGACCTTAAGCAGATGTCAGCATTCAAGCCTGGCTGGTGTCTGGCTCACATATAGACACCTAGGCTTAGACATCTGAATCTGGAGTTAGATTCCATCTTTGATATTAATGTTTTTATTGTATTAAAGATAAGGAATAAAGAACCAGAAAGATGGACATAGAAAATACATTTTTCAGAAAATATAGTAGTTTTTATTTCAAAGCGCATTGTGGAACTGTACGAACCTTTAGGTTTTAACATGTAGGAGTGTCGGTTCTCCAACCTAACCTCTTGCTCCAGGATGGTTTAACTTCAGCGTTTGGTTTGTTTGCTATAGGCCTTGTCTGTCAGGTTTTGAAAATTTCAGAACTGTGAGCATCCTGTTCCAATGCTCAATCACACCCATGACATTATTTTTCCTACTTATATCTAATAGGAATTTCCTTTGCTGCAGTTTGTGATTATTGTCTCTTTTTTTTTCCCCACTGTGCTCTGTCTACTATGATTTCTCTTCAGATGATGCAAAACTGCAGTCAGGTCCCTAACGGCCCCCTGTTACCTTTCCCTCTTCAAGCTAAACAAACACAGTCCCTTAGGTTTCCTTCATTCATCACATACCTTTGCACCCTTCTCATCTTTGCACCCTTCTCATCTTACCAGCAGACATGCACCAGTTTCTCTGTATCTCCTTGTACTGGGGAGCTTGAAGCCAGATCCAGTTTTCCAGATTTGGCTTCATTTCCTCTTGACCTGTTGGTTATAGTCTTGCTTATGCAGCCTCCTGTGTGATTAGCCACTGTCACTGCAAAGCCACACTGCTGGCTCATGGCCAGTTTGTTGCCCGCCAGGATCAGCATGGCTTTTTCTGCAGGGCTGCCCCTATCAAGTGCCCTACATGGTGCATCCCAGGTGCAGGGCTTCATGTTTGCCTGTGTCGAAGTTTGGAGAGGTTGTGTCAGCAATTCCTACATCTTATTTTGGTGCTTCTGGGCTTCTTCCCTCCAAAATATCCGTGATTGCTCCTTGTTTGTTATGTTTGCAAGCTTGTTGAAGACATGTTTTATTCCAGTATCAACACTGATGCCCAGTATTGCAAATGTGAAAACCACTGCTATATCCTTATTCATTCTTACTCCCTCTCCACTGTTCTTCATTTCTTCAGGCTTTGGTCTCCATCCCCCAAAGAACAGTGTTTAAAGTCCCCCTCTCTAAGTTAGAGAGTGTGGTGGCAAAGCCCTGTCTTTCATTTTTGGTAGGTGGTTCATGGCTCTCCCCAGCAGCTCTTTTCCCTTGAGGAAAGCCCCACAGATACAGAGGTCAAGGACCTGCTGTGACGCTTTACAAGGGGCCTCTTCCCTTGGTCAGCCCAGTCACCACCTGGCCACCCATCTCCTAGCCTCCCTCAGCCTCTACTCACCTTGAGTTACTCGGGATATCCTTTGGGGCTGTAGCTTCTTCCATCCCAAGATGTGAGTGGCTGCATTTCCCCCAACTCAAGTCAGGAGGGACACCACAACCATCACTGTGCCCCTTCCTGCAAGTTTTTACTGCCTCAAAGAGACAGGGGAACTGCTGCTTTAATTACCTTGATCATCTACATGTCCTGCAGACAGCTCCCTAAGTGCTCCTAGCTGAGGGGGAAGCCTGACACAAGGCCGCGATGGCTCCTCATGGTATTTGCTGCTTAGTTGACACTCGCTCGTGCTCTCCTTTGCTTCCTGAGTGTGTTTTACTCTGGTGATCAGCAGGTGCTCTTCCTGCTCCCTCATGCACAGTGGGCTCTGGAACCGTGAGCACAAGTCCAGGTTGAGGTGACACCATCCAGGGAATTCAGTGTCCTGCTCCCCTGGCAGCGCTTCTGACCCCCTTCCCAAGCACAGGCCGTGGGAAAGCTCTGCCCTCTCATGGAAAAGGATTTCTGAATGTGAAAGAGATTTTTCACTGATAGGATTCTTGGAGATGATCTTAATAATTTAGGCTGAAATACAGGGAAGGGTTCAGCTGAAGGCAATTGGGTGGTATAGATGATTTCATGAAAAATGGTTAGTAATAGGGCAAACTGAAATAAGTGAAGAGAGATGCTTAAATGTGTTTCTAGCAATTTTAGTATCAGTGCAGCCGCACCGATTATGTTAGCCTGCATAATAAATTGCTTATAAAATTATATGTGTACATTTAGTTTATGAGATGAGGGAAGTGCCAGGTGTGAGGGCTTTTGTTTTCTCAAACTGGATATTTCTTTTAGTTATGTGTAGAAATAAACTTCATTTAATGATTGCTGCTTAGCAAAGTGAAAGCAGACGTGGTTGTAAAGATAGTACTTAGCGGAAAAGGTGACTTGTGAGGCTTGTAATGAGAGTTTTCCTTGTTAATCAGTGCATGTTAATCATGAGCTGGATTATTTTTTATTACAAGTTGTTCTGAAGTAATTGTTATGTTTACTCGAACGTTTCTTCATAGTGAAACGAGGATAAATAGAAGAACACTTTATTTTAGCCACCCGTAAGATTTCGATACCTGGTGTTAAGGTCTCTGTTGGCTCTGCTTGGGGAGCAGACAACCCCAAATGCTGCCTGTCTATGGGAGAAGTGCGTCAGTGGGACCTTTATTTGAGCAGGGGGGTTGGACTAGGTGACCTCTGAGGCCCCTTCCAACCTTAAGCATTCTATGATTCTATGATTTGCAGCCTACACCAGAATTTTTATTTGATACACTTGATGAGGTCCTGTCTTGCCAGTCAGAAGGGATGGAAGCTAGATGAGCTGGTTTGGTAGCAAGAAGAAATGGGAGTAGCAGCAACGTCACTCAAAAATTTCTTAACCTGCAGGACATACACATTCCAAGTAGTGAAATTAGGGATGAGGTGCATTTGCCGAGGTCCATCCTGAGGTCTCAGCCCAAGGAGCAACCGTTTTTCCCGGCAGCAATACCCTTTGGGCGGGAGGCTTCCCATCCCGGCTCCGGCTGGTATCTGCTTTCTCAGTGGATGCTTCTTCTCACCCACTATGTTTTCCTCAGCATTACGAGCTCCTTGTTTTACCGGTAATCATAATATGTTGCCACAGTTTATACTGATATTATAGGAAAGGTAATTTTACCTTTACTGTAATTTAGAGTTGTATTATATGGTCTAGAAAAATTGTTTTTTTTTTGTGGGTGCTTGCAAACAATAAGAAAAGGATTTATTTTATGGTTTTGTTTTTCTGAGGGGGAAGAGGAGGATCTTTTCTCTCTCCTCCCCTTCCACCTGGAATCACCTCTGAATTTTGTAATCAGCGATTGGAAGGAGAAACTTGTTCCAATAGATTTCAAGAAAATGGCTTGTGTGTTTTCCACAGCAGATTTCAGGTTAAGGTTCTGTTTTAAATGCCTTTGAAGACAAAGTTATTGCTTTTTAATTTGAATGGAAGATGAATTTAAAAGTACAGCTTGTAGAATGAGTCAGATACATTCTCTATATTGTTTGTATGAAATACATGAGAATAAATTGCAGAGAGCTTTAACCCTTCCTTTCTAATCTTACTCAGATTTGATTTTATTTATTCAGAAGTTAGAGAGTATTGTTTGTGGCATTTACCTTCTGTTAAAACCCTCCCTATTTTCACTACTTTTCTGCCTGTGAAGTTCTTAGGTGCTCCTATTTCTTTGATATTTGACAGTCAGGATGGGTGTAGAGGGAGAGAATCTTTTATCCTGTAGTTTACCCTGATTTCTGTCTCTACCCTGCGTCTTTTACAACTTGTTTGGTGTTACCCATCTGCTCTCTTGGTTTCTATACCAGTAATCTTAAGTGTCTTTTCTTTTTGTGTTCTCTCCAAACAAACAAACCAACAAACCAAACAGCCTGTCCCTAGTGATACATATATAAAAAGTCTAAGTATTGCAGCTCATTGCTTTAGAAGTGTATGGGAAGTGACTCTGGAGCATGGAGGAGGATTGCCCGTGTCCTGTTTAGTTGCCTTGTACCGTGTGATTGCTTTTGGCAGCATTATCCAAAGAGACTTTTGAAGAAACGAGTAAGGGCATCTGGCGTTGTCTGTGGAAACAGAGCTTTTCATTTGTAAGAGAATAGACTCTGCTTAATAATATTGCCATCTGACATCAGCTTGATAACTTGCAAGAAGCTACTGGGAGATATCCTATGCGCTATTATATACATATATATTTTAAGGCTATCAAGATTTATCATTATTAATGTTAACAGTTTTGAAAGGAACATTGGATCTTGTGCTTCAGAGTTTCATCTAGCAGTTTCCAAACTATTTTCTCTTGTGGCCTTATGTTACCTTAATGCTAACATAAATATCAAGAGAAATTGAATTCTGGATGACTTATAACCCCATTTGTAACTGCCATAACCCTACTTGTGGTTTGTAGACATGGGGTTAGACCAATTTGTAACTGCTGATGTCCAGATGCAATTTTCTGAAGGAGGAGATTATTCCATATATTTCTTCATAGAAACTGCTCATATAACTCTCTGAAGATTTGTCATCAGAGAAGGGCAGACTAGAAGGATGTTGCATCTGATCCAGTATAGATGAAAACGGTGATTTTTCAGTTTTCATTTTGTATTTTGTATTTACTTTCTGTTTTTGTTGTTAATGTTTCAAGTGTATTAAATTATGTGGTGACTGAAAAACTGATAATTCTTATATCAGAAAATAAAATCCAAAGGATGTGATTCCACATTTCATTTAGCAGAAAGCATCGCCTATGTTGGTAGGTTTCAATAAAACAAAACAAAACAAAACAAAACAAAGATTTGGTGACAATGAAGAGAAACAGACTTTTTCTGCCCAAAAAAGAAGTTCCTCTCTCACCTGAATGTGGTCAATGCAGCAGTTTGCACTAGCACTACCTGTCTGTAACAGAGGTGCAAATTGGACTTTTAAAGCTTCACTTGTGGTAGTGAGTTCTTGACAATATGAACAGAGAAAGCACAGAAAGAATTTCACAGAAAATGAGTAAAATTACGTGGTTTCAATTTACATTGGCCATTGTGTAGCTATTTCTATATTGGCGTGGAAATACCTGAGGGGAGAATGAAAAGACGATGGGGCTAAACTCCTCTTGGTGGTGGCCAGTGACAGAACAAGGCGTAATGGGAATAAATTCAAAAAAGAAAAAGGAAATTCCTTCTCCATATGAGGAAAAGCTTCTTTGCTGTGAGGGTGACAGAGCCCTGGCACAGGCTGCCCAGGGAGGCTGTGGAGTCTCCTTCTCTCGAGATCTTCCCAACCCGCCTGGCTGCCACCCTGTGCCCTGGGCTCTGGGTGTCCCTGCTGGAGCAGGGGGTTGGACTGGGTGATCTCTAGAGGTCCCTTCCAACCTCAGCCATCCTGTGATTCTGTGATTAAATGTTATTCTGTTTCAGATAGAAATGAGCACTGTCCATTGAGGTAAACAATTTCACAGTCCATTTCATATGGTGCAGTGCAATAATGTGCTCAGAGATTGTTTAGGTCCAGCGTACTAGATGAAAGAGCCTGACCATCATCTTTTATTTATTTATTTATTTAAACTATTATTTTAGCCCATTATTGAAGCCTTCAGAAGTTGAAAGCCAAACACCTAACAAAAAATAGTCAACTATGTTTAATTTTATCCTAAATGTTTAGTTGGTTGCTAGAAGCTGCAGAAGTGTTTTTGGTAGGAACAAGTTTCATCAGGGATATCTTTGATTTTTTTAGAGGCTCTTCCTTCTTGAATTGATCCAAAAGGCCTCAAAGGAACATTTTCACAAACTTAATAATCTGCACATGTGGGAGGGCAAAGTTAAGTCCACCATTGCAATTTAAAGTTTTTCATCTTTATATGAGGGGTAACTTTAACATTTTTAAGTTGATCTCTTGCACTGATCTGAGAAACTGAATCTTTCATTCTGAAACTTTCTAAATAGGAAGTTTTATTATATATATATATATATATATATATATATTTAACTTCATCCTTCTAAATTCATTGCATTAGTTGCATTTTTAGTTAGGAAAAAAAAAGTCCTGTTTTGTATACTTGATAAGACTCCCTACTAGTCGATGCCATATATTCCCCTGAGAGCAAATAGCTGCAGTGCTGTGGGAAGTCTGCAGATGCCTTGGGTGTTATCTCTAGGTTAGCAGCAGCAGTATTCACACTATTTTAATATCACGAAGTTGGGTTTTGGAGGCACACCTAGGAGGTCTGTTTCTTCAGGGATTATAATGAGAAGCAAAACAATAGACTTGTAATAGGCTGCTTAATCCTCCAAGAGCTGAAATGAGATGAATCCCATTCCCGCTGCTCAGGTTCACATGTGAAATCCCTGCTCCTCTTCTATGCCTTTTAATCATAGCCTTAGACACAGAGAAGGCTGAAGGTATTTATGGTTGCTAGTACAGACAAAGGATTTTTCTCTTCTTTCTCTTCACCAAAGCCTTAACCTCCACCAACTCCTCCTTCATCTCCACCACAACAACCACCACTACAACTCCTCCAACTCCTTACCTTCATCTTCTTCCTCCTTCATCTCCATGGAAACCACCACAAACTCCAAAGCTTCCACCTTCTCCTTTACCTTCTCCAAAAATACCACTACCATCAAAATCCTCCACAAACCACCATCACTCCATCTCCTCAAGGGCCGGCCACTCCTTTTGGATTGGGGCCGTGCTCTTTTTCGTTGGCAAGACTCGAAGACCGGTCCCTCCTTTTGGATTGGAGCCGTGTTCTTCTCCGTTGGCAAGACTTAGGGCCGGTACCCTCCTTTTGGATTGGGGCCGAACTTCCCTTCGTCGGGCGCAGCAAGGAATCTTGTCGGCGAGTGATTTTCCTCGCCAAGACTTTCCTAACGCGGATCTCACCCCGCGTCTAGGCAATCCCTTAACGCGCTCCGCGCGTTTCTGTATTGGCGTGACGCAGAGTTTATACTCGCGTCCGCATTTCCTTCATGGACACGGGACTTGAACCCCGCGTTTATGACACCATCGCGACGCGATCCCCGCGTCTGTGATTCCCGCGTTGTGTTCTTCTTGTGTTAACGCGACGCAGAACCCACGTCCGCGTCCGCGTTTCCCTCGCGTCCGCACTTAAACGCAGACCTCGCGTTTGAGGCATCTTGCGACGCGAACCCCGCGTCTGCTATTTCCGCGTCTGTGATTCCCGTGTCTGTTATTCTCGCGACGCTAACTCCCGCGTCTGCGACCCTCGCGTCTCACTTCCAAAACCCGCGTCTTCCTGTGCACTCTCTCCTTTCATAATTATGGCGCGTCCCGAGTTCCATGGATTTCGGAC
>JAVCKT010036072.1:0-25383 GCA_032273925.1 Rhynchotus rufescens | reverse complement strand
CTAATGCAGCTCTGGAGAAGCTCTGTCATAGATTCACAGAATGCTTAAGGTTGGAAGGGAACTCTAGAGATCATCGAGTCCAACCCCTCTGCACACACAGGGTCACCGAGAGCATGTGGCACAGGGCTGCAACCAAGCGGATTTTGTAGGTCTCCAGAGGAGACTCCACAGCCTCTCTGGGTAGCCTGTTCCAGGGCTCTGTCACCTTCACTGTTAACAATTTTTTCCTTAAGTTCCTGTGGAATTTTTGATGCTTCAGTTTGTGGCCATTTCTTCTAGTTTTGGGGCACATCTGTCTTGTCCTTGGAGTCCTGCAAGGGATTTGCCATGAAGAGAGGCTGAGAACCAACATCCTGTAGAGACTGTGGGGTGGAATTCAGCTCAACTCAGCCTAATTTCAGCCATCTGGAAGTTAAATGCACAGTCTAAGCTAGTTATTGAGGCTCTTGCTGTAATTAATAGAGACCTTACCAATGTAATGACTCCTAAATTAGACATCTAAGGGGGTTGATGGGGTGACTTTGAGATGCAGTTTTGGGGCAAGAAGTGTCTTTCTGTCTTGTTTGCCTAGATAGTCCCCTTGGTAAGCAAGAAGGTCACTTCTAGTTCATCTTGCTTTGCAGCATGGGAAATTAGGTAAATTTTGTGCTTATCAAATGAAAACAATCAATACTGGAAGGAAATTGTTTCCAGGAACGCAAACAGGTTAATAGTTCAATTGAAATGTTATTCTTTTCAAAGTAAACCCAGAAAGAGTCCTTAAAAGAATGCAGCAATATGTGTCCTTTCAAGTTAAGATCAGAATCTGTCTCCTCGCTCGCTGTTTCCAGGCACTTTTTCCAGCCGACTTGCTGGAGTTTTCCTGTGCTCTTTGCTTCAGCAATGAGATGTAGTCTGGATATAGTGACTTAAAACAAACTGATGAGCTTCCTTTTATACATAGGCTTATTGATTTAATAAATAGATATTATTAAGCATATGAAGGCTGACAGAAAGTTAGATAAAGAAACCACCCCATTAATCATGCCGACTGCGTTTTGCTCCCTGAGCTATATTTGGTTGCTGCGTAGCAAATAGAGGGCGAGCAGATCTGCACTTGATTGCCTGCAGTGAACTCTATTTTGGCAGGGGAGGGAAAGCAAGTTTGTATTTACGTGTAGGGACAAGAAGGGCATCCTTTGGCTCGCGAGTCGTGGCTCTTTGCTGCCCACATCCATGTGCTGAGGATTTTCGCCGCTGTTTAAGCTGCTGCAGGATTTGGCCCCGGCGGATTAACGTGCATTTGCAAATCCAGCTGGCTGTTTGGAAGCTCCCAGAGGAGGGCTTGATTGCCAATTATGCCGTTTCTCTGTTCTATCAAATTGCCAAGAAACAGTAACTCAGTTGATTTAAAATTATTTCTTTCGCACATGGGTTTTAAGCCTTGCAGGCGGGTTATTATGGTGCAGTCCGTGGTGGTGTTTCACCCCCTTGAATTGTGTTTTCAGAGCTGCTCATCATGTGCCCAGTTGGACTGCATTAAATAACTTGCTCGTGCTGCATTAGTTGTGTTTCCTATTGGATAATTCTGCCTTCTGATCAGAAAACAATGTGTCAGAGTGAAAGCAAACAGAATTTGCTTATAGGCTTGGAGAGGTGAATTTCAGAATATGCTATTTATTGTTTGGTTTAAAAATAAAAAGGTTATTGTAGTCATAAGCAAATAAAGTTGTCTGTGATTCAGAGGTCAAGTTATCTGTGTGCCCAGTTATGTTAAAAGAAGGTTGTTGAGGTGGTGAAGCCAAATGGTCCTGGCAAAGTGGTGGTGGAAGGAAGGCAGCCTCCCCTCTGCCATGCAGTAAGCTCAGATGTGAACTTAAAGGATCATTTTTGAGTCTTTAAATCAATTTTGTTGTGAGCTGTGTACCATCTTCAGTTGCTTCCCTGGACGCTGCTTGGGTTTTGAGTGGGAGGTCAACATTTTTCTCCTCTGCATTTGAAGTGTTGTCTTTAATTAAAGAGCTGGGTTTGAATAAAGCACAAGTGACCTATTCTGATCACATAGCACTAGAAAGCACACGGTTTACCCTATGCTAGGGGTGTGTGGCTGTAGCTGGCGAAGGCCCTCCACTTCTGGAGATGCGAGACGTAGCCAGTCTGCAGATGCACATGTAAGTAGAAGATGCCCGTGAATACCTTGGTTCAGGTGAGTGTCTGTGGCAGAAGACCGATGCCGATGTCCATGTGTCCTACAGCAGAGCTTCTGTTCTTCTAACGCCGTTTCTCATCCGCTGCCTGACTTTCAGCCTGGACAGCAAGAATCCCTCTGGAGAGCAGATCCTCACAGCTACGCTGTCCCAACGTAGCTTGAGAGCAGCTTCATCCCCACCAGTGAAAGAGACAGGGATCATGGTGGTGGGCAGAGCTCAGGAGCCAAAATAGTCTGGAAGCTAATTTTTGTGTTCCAGCTTTGCAGTAGGAATCTGTTGCTTCATTGCAGTTTTCAGCATGTGATCTCCTGCTGTTTCCACCTGCCTCTTTTCCTCTGGGCTTCACATTTCTTTTTGCCTTGAAATGGAGGTTCATGAGTCTCCTCACTACAGACTGTGGAGTGGATGCTATTACACAGACTTTTTCTTACATTTTTGCCTGTCTCTAGTGTAACCTTTTTTATCCCTCCTACTCTATCCCTGTCTTTCTTCTCCTCTGACTCAAAAGTCCAACCTACTGCTCTTTCACCCTTCTCAGGCTTTGGTCCTATTCTTCTCCTTGACAGGGAATGCCTTGTTTGCATGTTGGACTCTGTAATTCCACTGCTTTTCTCTACCAACCTCAGTTCTTCACAAACCTTTGCTTTTGCTTCACCCTGTCCCTCTTGGTATCCCTTTTCAGTCCTTGCCATGCAGTCACAGGCTGCTTTTTCTCCCTTGTCCAGAAAGGTCCTCCTCCAGTTTCCAGTCTTTCCATCTCAGTGTCCTTACCATGATTTCTTCTCCCTTTTCTCCTCTTTTCTTTTCCCTTCTTTGAACTCTCATGATTTTTTTTTTCAAAATCTATTGAATTTATGTTTTTGAAGCTTTTTTTTTCTTACTATCTCAGGAGACTGTTGGGAGCACCAACATGCGCCCTGTCCGCCCTCAGTTCTGGGACTAAAGGTAGCAAAGATGGGTACATCCAAAACCACCAACAGTGTTAAAAGGTCCTGTTTGATATAGACTGGATTAGATCCAGTGTCCTTGGAAACTTGGTTCTTTTGAGTTTTCAGGAAGTTCAAGCATTTGCGAATGATAGTTTTTTAAGGCTTATAGCTTGGAAGAGAAAATGGATGGCATTTTAGCAAAGAAAATAGCAAACAGATCTCTGACCCAAAGACAGCTCCTTGCCAGTTTGTAGTCCCTCTTCTAGAACACACGGATGATGGAAATTTTTGGACAGAATGGAGTGCCCAGAAGTCATGGTGCACTAAAAATTTCTAATATAGACACCAAGATGGAGGCAATATGGCCTCCAGGCAAAGTGGTTAAAGTTTGCACAAACAGTAAACAAGTCATCAAAATGATATTTGTGTAAAACATTGTTGGACATTTGTAACTACAGGCACTGGCATGAATGTGTGCAGTTCTGGGCTCCCCAGTACGAGACGTGGAATTTCTAGAGAGCGTCCAGCGCAGAGCGACAAAGATGATTAAGGGACTGGAACATCTCTCATATGAGGAAAGACTAAATGAGCTGGGCCTGTTTAGCCTGGAGAAGAGAAGATTGAGAGGGGATCCGATCAATATGTATAAGTACCTAAGGGGAGAATGTAGGGAAGATGGATGTAGTAGTGGCTCAGTGGTGGCCAGTGACAGGACAAGGGGCAATGGATGTAAGTTGCAACACAGGCAGTTCCATCTCCATGTGAGGAAGAACCTCCCTGTGAGGGTGACAGGGCCCTGGCACAGGCTGCCCAGGGATGTTGTGGAGTCTCCTTCTCTGGAGATTTTCCAAATCCACCTGAATGCCACCCTGTGGCACGTGCTTTGGGTGTCCCTGCTGGAGCAGGAAGGTTGGACTAGATGATCTCTAGAGGTCCCTTCTAATCTTAACCATTCTGTGATTCTGTGAAAATGTAACTGATTTAAATGGATAATGATCTGAGATAGCAACTATAATTGTTTAGCTTATGTTTCACATATTTCAAATGTTTCTGTTTCAAATTTCAAATGTTGAAACAGGTATCTCAGTCATTCCTGTGTATCTTGCATATTGTTATATGCTGAAGACAGCAAACACAAAGTTTTGAGTGAAAAAGGAAATATATATCAAACTGGCATGTATGCAGAATAAGGTATTAAGTTCTTCAATACAGTGAATGGTATTAAGAGTTTTATTACTATAAAATAATCACTGACTTCTAGAATTTCTGTAATAATTTGTAATTATTCCAGGTGTAGCAAAAAGTTAGAATCCTGCAGATTGTAATTATGCAAATCTGACTGATTTTTTTTTTAAGTAGGTAGACCTAAAGCCCCTTCTGCATTACTCTCAAAGAATTGTTATTGCACAGTAAAGCCCTTAAAAACATATTCAACTTAACAGTAACACACATTTTAGTTGTTTTCATTTCAGTGTAACTTAATTTTTAAGAGACCTAAGCACATATTTAATCATTGAAGAATATAAGCAAGGTGATTTCACATGCTCAGTAATTTTTGATTTAGAGCATAAGAATTAGCTCCACAAATCAGAAACTCTAATTAACCTCTTGTTAACTTCCAAAGATCACTTTTTATGAAATTTATTTTTTTTTTCTTTTTTCAACAAATTATCTGTGACAATCCCATTTCAGCTTCCACTGGTAGAAATTCCCTCAGACAGAAGAGAGCTGCTTTGCCTATCTGCCACTTGATTGCTCCCAAACACACTATTGTTGGCTAAGGCTGGGTACCAGAAATGTCCCTAAAGAACTTGTGTGAATTGGCTTAGCAGAATCTTAATCCACTTTAAACGATGAGGTTATGCTTTTGCTTTTAATTCAGCACAAATCAAACCTCCAAGATATTTTTTTATTTCTATATAATTTATTATTCTATAATTTTATTAATAGTAAGGACAGGGTAAAGGAATATTCCAACCACTGTCTAAACAACCTTTTATTCCAGAGGGGAAAAACCAAACATGTTCACTTGTCTAATATTGATTGAACTCTTATTTTCCTGTCAGTTACTTTGTTTAACTAAAATTACTGAACTTCAGATGACTTTCCAGTAAGATTGATTTAAACACAATGCATATCATGATATTAATAATCTTAATCACATTTCATTTTTTCCTCTATAGTGCAGTGCTGAAGATGTAGTTTCCACAATACTGTGTTCTGTGTTACATCAATATCTCTTTTTGTAAAGGGCTTTTGTTAGGGAAAAATCTAGCCATGTAAGACAAAGCCTGGAATTGAAAGGTACTGAGAGGTACTGTCCATTGGTAACAATGGACATTTGTTTTAAGTCTAATTATCTGATTTCACTTAAGTTCAGATAGCACTTCAGCGAGTGAATTATTTTTTATGATGATGTATACATTCAAATACTGAATGTGATTTCTTCAAAATTCTCAGAGCCAATAAGAAAGCAAAACCACTCTTATTGCACATAGAAAGTTTATTCTGAGGATCCAGTTTAAAATTTCCTTGTTACTTCAACATTCATGCAAAACAGAGAGACTTTATTGTACTCACTTAAAAATAGGGTAGGTCATTGCCCAGGGTATTTCAAGAAGGTCCCCTGCTGTCATTATTAGAATATATCTCTAACAGCCTCGGTACAAGCTCTTATACCTTTTCCATCCCGATTTCTTTTTTTCTCATTCCAAGTTTCACGCACCAAAAAATCAGTAAACTAGACGTTTTACTGGACTGTCAGGTGCTCCATAATTTCAGAGACTTCTGTCAAAAAAAAATCTGTAACCTCATAACTTTAGTAAACTCTGAAGGATTCATGAGCTTTATTTAAATCAGATTAAATTATAATAAACTGTATGCTATTTGAACTGATGCTAGAGAGGCTGAACTACATACCCTGATGTGTGATGTGGATCCCTTCCCTTTACTAAACTCTGTTTATTCCAGTTGAGCTGCCAATGATTCTCAAAGGAGCATTTCAAAAATCCTGTTGCTGTATGGGGTCATGAAGAAGGGAAGTGAAGCACCAATTCCAGTTCTTCCTAGAAAACATGTCCTATTTAAATTTCCATAGGCAACAGGCATAAAGGAGAAGTTACTGTTTGTTGCTGAGAGCTCAAAACTGAATAAATACTTAAGCCTCTCAGGTTTCTTTATTTTATCCTTCAAGGTTTAAAGATTCTTAATGGAAATATTCACTCGGTTTCATACCAGGATTCCCTCGCCTTCATAATGTTTCAGTTAAGTTGACTTTTTTTTTTTCTTTCAGAGCAAAGATTTGTATTGAGGTTTGTCAGGAGTTAGGCTGCAACCCTTGGGATATTAGGCTCAGCTTTCAGTTTTGCTGGTGTACCTCTCTTAGTTACTGCATGTTTACTGAGGAAACCTTACAGAAAAAAAAAATATATATATGCATTGCTAAAATATGAAATAGCGGTACTAAGTGTTTACCTGTATTGTCCATGTTTTGTGGTTAGATAGATTATCTCAGCTAAAAACTACCCATTTCATCAATGTTAAACCAAATCAGGATCAAAGTGCCTTATTGATTAACAGCACATAATTAACTGGCAATCACAGAACTATGCATTCAGGACGAGGATCAATAATACAACAGCTAAATCACTTTATTTAGACACTTATGAAATGTTCATGAAAAACTACTCATTTCTAATTGACCTTCCACACCTAATCCCCCAAATGTCAACCCCACAGGTTTCTGAACACAAACAATTCTCTGCAGCACATGTTCAGCGGCACCCTGCCACCTAAAAGGAAATGCATTTAGGGCTCATCTTACAGGTTACTGGAGAAAACACATGTGGATTCATGGAACAGTTAGTGGATTCCAGATAAAGGTGCTTTCTCTTCATTGTCTGTAGAAACAATTGCAAAATGAAAAATAAAGACAGCAGAAAAATGTATAGTTTCTAAGGACTTCAAGAATTTCGGTACTATGAAAGAAAAAAAAATCAAGGAGAAAGAAAAGTATATATTTTATCTTAATAAAATATTCTGGATAAGAAACTGAGCAAATGACATCTAAGAAATGGTCATAATTTAAGGGTATATCATGCTAGGCTACAAAAGTAACCTTTTTTTCTCAACTCTTCAGCAGAGAGACCTGCTTTGTACCTTAATAGACAATTTTTGTGAGAATTCCTTACCCTCAGCAATCTGTTATCTAATCATAATCTCTGGTTCTGCCTTTTTCAGTTCACTTTTTACTATAACTGAATAAAAGAGGTAAGTGCAGAAAAACAAGGATATGGACAATAAATAAAGAAAAAAAATTCTAAATGTTGACCAAGGTTAATCTTCTCCTTTAGCATAACAATTGCTCACCTAGATGTGTCAAAATTAGAGGAGGAATTCCTTGAGTCATGCTGTCATGAGAAACAGCATTCTTAACTTGATATAAGAGTTAAAGAGTCGGGTAAGCTCTGGCTTCAGTAGAATTAAGGATTTGACTGTCATATAAGGGGGAAAGCATCAAGTCATCCAGGAAGACTTTGTTGCTTAAAAGCCTATTTATGCTCTGATGATCCTAGTGACAGGTTTACAATATCTCGTGGTCCAGCTACTGTAATAGTAATTCTGATAGTAAAACAATTCCTCTTAAATTTAACTTCTATTAAGAAAATTATTAATTAATTAACTATAATCAATTTTCCCCATTAAGACTCTGTTCCATTTTAAAATATCTCTAAAATAGAAAATTGATATCACATGTATTTAATGAGTTGCTCTTGTCATTAATATGTCATGTGGGATCCTTATGGAAATTAATCAAAATTCCCTGAAATGCAGACTACAATAAAAGATGTTATACAAGCTGCTTTTTTTTCTTCTTTCCATTTCTGTGTTGCAACTTTTTACAGATGCATGAAAAAGTTTATATTGTAAACCACAGTACTGCAGAAGAATGAAACAAAAAAAAACTACTACAGGATTCTGAAAGGCCTTTATATTGTGTGTGGTTTGTAAAATGTTATGCTATAAATTTATAAGTAACATTCAGTTGATTTCTTGAGAGAAGACATAAACAAAGGAAGGGAACTGGCAGCTCAGGGTCTCTCTTTAATCTTCTGAGAGATCTGTTCAGAAAGAGGCTTAAGAGTAGTCTTTCAGCAATCTTCTATAAAATTACAGTCACCATAAAGTTTAGCTAGTAAGTAAATTAGAATGGAAAGTGTGTCTCAATTTATGTTTTGAAATTTCAAGGGCAATCATGGTATCTTGATATACACTGATGTCCCAACTACATTATATAATACTGTCAATAAAACAGGAGGTTAAATAATGGAATCTGACTGAAACAAGAAGTAGCTCTCTGAACCTTTGAACCTTCCTTTTGTCACAGAGAATACAACCTATAGACTTAACTGCAGCCCTATACTGAGCAAAAGATCCCTGAAAGAAATGCAGGTTTCAAGTAGGTATTTACCATATCTTTGATTTTACTGTAATATTGTACAAATACTGTAATGGGAGATTTACATATATTCTTCTTTTTCTTGCATCTTCTCTCAATGTGTAATTTGTGCATGAGTGAGTCAATGCTGTGCACTACTTTTTTGAGAACAGAGGATTTTTATGCCATGAAGAATACTCGCCAGTCAGCATGAACAGTTTGGTCCGCTAGTACCATGGCCTCAGATTGCATCTGCATGATGGGGCCAGCTTGGGGCCTGGCAGCCACGGTTGGAGAGGAATTGGCTTTTGCAAGCAGAAAGGAATGTGCAGAACAGATTAGCAGAATCATTAAAAGCACGCACTCATCACAAGCACATTTCTAGAAACTTTCTATGCCTTTAATATGAAATCACATTATTTCACTTGACAGAGAGAGATGTCTTGCAGAAGACTTGTCATTCTATGTTCACAGTTAAATTAAAAAAGCTGATTTTCTCATATTGAAGTTAACAGCAAAATTTCTTATTATTTCAATGACAGCTGGATTGGCCTATAAATGTCCCTTTGTTATGCTTATTCTGCTGTGCATAGTATGTTTTACTTTAACAACATTCTGTAATTAACAACAATCTGACAGACTGAAAGATTCCACTGTTTCATCCTCATTATTGCTGCACAAAGCTGAATTGTGGGTTTTGTTGACTGAAGGAAATTGCAGTTAAGTGAAATGTGCTTTTTTTTTCCCCACAAAAGAGCTCTTTCAGAGTAACCGTATGATGCTCACACTAAATAGCAACTTGCTGATTATAAACTCATAAGATTGCCGTGCTGAAGGCTTTTTACTATGCAAACACTAGCATACCCAGAATTTGCTGAAACTGTCAAATTCTGAGTTAGCTGTACACTAAAGAGCAGCCTCCCTGCCCCCAACTAAGCTTGATCAGTTGTACCCATGATATAAGCATCAAAATAAATACTTTCTTGGGATAATTCCTTTAAGCAGGCAAGATGGTTATTTTTAGAATTATTTGGACAAGTAAGAGATGAAAAGAGTTCAAAGAGTAACCACAAATTTAATTTCTTTAAAGGTATCAAGTTACGTCTCTCAAAATATTGGCTTCTTTTGTTGAATACATTTAAAAAGAATAAAATGAAATAATGAACAAGGACTTAGTAGTACAAATCTTCCATCATTTATCTTCTCCTTGAAAGATATTTAATTAAAATGAGTAACCCACAGAATTATCTTTCAAAATGTATTTGTTTGCAGACCAAGTAAGTGTATTTAAACACACTGAGGCTACTCTGATATTAAAATGTTTAATAAAGGTTGAATATTTGTGTACTTTTAATCTTACATGTACAAAAACTTAATTATCAATATATGCATTTTGGAATATCATTTGCTTAATTTATTCAGATACATTACACAATTTGTGACAACAATGAATATATATGTGTTCTTTCAATATACATCTTTCACAGTAAGCTCTTCAACCTATTCATTAAAACATTGGAGCATCTCTCATATGAGAAAAGACTGAGTGAGTTGGGCCTGTTGAGCCTGGAGAAGAGAACGCTGAGAGGAGATCTGATTAATATGTATAAATATCTGAAGCGAGAATATAGGGAGGAAGGGGCCAAACTCTTCTCAGTGGTGGCCAAAGACTGGACAAGGGGCAATGAGTGTAAGTTGCAACACAGGCAGTTCCATCTCCATGTGAAGAAGAACTTCTTTACTGTGCGGGTGACAGAGCTCTGGCACAGGCTGCCCAGGGAGGCTGTGGAGTCTCCTTCTCTGGAGGTCTTCAAAACCTGCTTGGATGCCACCTTGTGCCACATGATCCGGGTGTTCCTGCTGGCTTGGACTAGGTGATCTCTAGAGGTCCCATCCAACCTAAACCATTCTGTGATTCTGTGATTCTATTACCCAGTTTTAAAAAAAAGTACATAATGTAAGTATCATTAAATTCAAATGTATTTTATGAAACATCCAGTAATTCAGATGAGAGATTTTTATGAATATTTAGACTGAAAAAGAGTCTGCACATCCTGCCCATGGGTTTTGGCCTGTATAATCAATACAAAGTCATACAAATGCCATTGATGCAACAAGGGACAAAAGAAACATGTAGACGAGGACAAAAGAGCAGAAACCCTGGCACAGTCTATGTTTATGGCATCTTCTCATGTGAGGCTTCACCAATAAATGCTAGAAAACATAGTTAAGAAACTTAGATTACATAGAAATGTCCTTCTCAAATACAGACTCTCTGATAGCTACTAACCTACATATTAAACAGTTCCCCTCCTAGTGGAAAAAAAACAGGCAAAGAATTTAAACAATAATTTCCTTGTTTCAAAGAAAAAAAAAATCCTAATTGTATGAGAAGACTGATTTTCTTATATACAGTAGCATGAGAGTGAAAAATTTTGTTTTTAAAAATGAACATCTAATCTGTTTCAGTTTAACCCTCATAGTTAAAGATAAGAAGTTTGGGCAAATAAAAAGAATGCTAAGTCAATCTATAATATTGATTCAGGCTCAATAAAACTTACAGTCAACTTAAGCAGGCGCTTCAACTTATCTAGGCACATTTCAGTCTGTAATAGAGATATATTCAAACCTCTCTTTGGATCTGTAGAGGTTTGTATCAGCGGACCGGACTGCAATTTGATTGTCACATGGCTCTGTAGTACTCTTGTTGAAGTTTCTGCCAAAATGTTAACAAGCCTAAAACTAAACTTTTTTTTTTTCCCCTTGAAAACATCTTAACATTTAACTCCTTTCAAACAATGAGAAATCGTCCATCTCACACTTTTTAGAGCCACAGATTTTACCCTATCTTACTCATTTGTCTTTTTTATGGTTTGTTTGTAAAGTGTACTTCTAATTCATCTTCTCCTTATGTCCATCTTATCTAGCAGAGTACACAGTATCTGAACATTTTGGTTGCATTCGTAAGTATTTAAGATCTCTAAGGTATGATAAGAGACAATATTTAGCCTTTATAATGTAGGTAAATACAGTTGAGATTTATGGCTAATGTGCAAAGCTCAGCAACTTGTCTTTACAGACTTCTGTGTAAATATTCTGAACTGGGAAAGTACTGGCTGGTCAGCCTGATCTTGATCCCTAGGAAGATGATGGAGCAAATCTTCCCAGAAGCTATTTCCATGTACAAAAAGGACAAGACAATAATTGTGAGTCATATGCATGGATTTATGAAGTCATGGATGGAAATTTGCATGGGCGTAGACTACATTGAAAAAACAGATGACAAAACTGACTACAGTGGCTGGGCTGGATCAGCAAGTACAGCAAGTCTGCTAGAGGGCCTACATCCTTCATGCTGGGAGGGCCTCACTGGAGACGTAGTGTGCATGTAAATATAGTTGTTATGTTTAAACCTCACACTATGGCTGGGGTTCAACCTTTGCCCAACTTCTAAATTAACTTGAACCTGACAAAGATCTTTAAATGAAAAGTTAAATGAAAAAACAGTGGCAAGCTGCAAGAGGACAGGTGATTTTCCTGGGTCCTGTAACCTTTTGAACTCAGCTGCTCAGTAACAACTCAGTTATGAGCATTCCCAGATCCTTGGGTACAGAGTCCATGCAGGAGGGGTGGGGGATATTTCCTAATGAACCCAAATCCGCAAAATCACTATTAAACTGCATTGCTTTGTCTGATCACAGGGGAATGAAAGGCAAACCCTCTATCTTGCTCCTTGTAAACTGGAAGAAAAAAGCAATTGTCTACAAAATAAAGGAATTGCAAATGAATTTTCTCACTTAAAAATAAAAGTCAACCCTTACTATACAAGACATCAAAAATCCCAGTTGTGTTGAAAACCATATACCTTTGGGAGGAAAATGCTACAAAGCTTAACTCCATTACTTTATGAAAGAAAATATCATCCATCACACATAAGATGAATGCCAAAAGAAGATGAAATGATAAAAAGTTGCTTAAAGGAAGAGTGAATAGAGACAGAAGAATTAAATGTTTGAAGGATAAAAGTCAGTAGAAGGTTGAGAAGTAATAGCTGATGCCAGGTGCCCTGCTGCAGAAACTAATCATAAGAAAGAGAGTAACACACAGCAGCCCCAGAAGTGTAGTTACTGAAAAGAAAAAAGGCCCATAATCTGAAGATACAGCATCATAGTTACCAACACTGCTATCGGAAATTGGAGAGTGCCCCAGGATGTACTAAGAATTCCTGATTATCACGAAAAATCGATGCGGAGATATTGGTCAAACTTAAGTAATAGTGGGTGTAACCTTGAGTAATCTTAAAAGAAATGTTTTCAACAGTTACAATAAAAGTTAGATGATAAGAACCTAATGGCCTTGTTTTTTGTTTTGTTTTGCAGTGTGATCCTCTGAGGAATATCAACTTAAAAAAGCAGTGTGACATAGTAATAGAATTGTTAGTTCTTGTTTTCTTTTTAATCAACTAAGTGAATGAATCAGACTAGAAGCAACGTTAAAGTAAGTTGGCATAGATATATATTAGAGGATACTGGTATCTCTCTGATAACTCAATTTAACAGTTATATTTAAATGTTTCCAGAAGTTAGCCTTCTATAACAATAGATGCTAAGCATGTGGAACATAATTGTGAAAACACATCAAATATAATGTTGTTTATACTAAATACGCTAGCTGCTGTTGAACTTTCCATGGTTGTGTGTGGTGTACCTCCTGCCGACTGCAATGGTTTATGGGGGTACAGACCCACAACACCTGTGAGATGAAAGCAGCTACTGCCACAGCCCCATCTGTAATGGGACAGAGCTGGGACACCAAACAAACAAACAAAGCTGGGCCAGCTGCAGCGCTCAGGAGGTATGAGATACTGATGAATAAACATATATAAAGCAACCAACAACCTCATGGGTGTCTGCTAGGCACTCTTTACATGGGTTGCTAATATGGGTCATCCTTGGACTAAGAACACATGTTTCTTTAAATAGTGTTCTGTGTCCCACTAAAGAAATTTAGGAAATTACTTATCATCACTGTTCTGGTCCAGGAAGACCCGAGCCAGGAGCGTTCTTCTTTCTTCCCACAGTGAGATTAAGACACAAATGAGGTCAAATGCCGCTGATCAAGGAAATTTATTGAGCACTCACACAAACAAAATATTTTTGCACTAAGAAAACAGTGATAGGAAAGAGGGAGAAAGATAGGAAAGAAGGAAATCTAGCAGCAGCTGGGATAGGACTGCAAGAGACAGCCACCATGGATCCAGCGGCATTTCGTTGGTCCGTAGTCTTTGTGCATGTCGGTGATGGGAGTCTCCGGATTTTCGTCTATTATTCTATTGTCCAGTCTTTTACAGGGTATCCAGGAAAGTCGTTTCCTGGACAATGGCATTCCTGCCTTGGCAGGTTGGTATGGAATGCATCCTCCAGCACAATGCAGCCGTTCCTTGACGCAGTCCGAAAACTTGGAGTCCTTATCTGTTCACAGTTGCTGAGCTTGATTCTTGCGGTGAATTCAGCAGAAAGGCAAACAAGTTTTGAGATGGTCAGTTTGAGATATGGTCCCTCACAATCACACATTAAAACTGAAAAGTAGCTTGAAGTTGTACAAATACTAGTGTTACACCAGAATCATGCAGATGGCAAGGTGAGTTGCTCATGTTGCAGCTGCCTGGTGGTGGGTGATCTTTGGCGATTTTGGCTCCACTACTTCTGCTGTTCTACAACAATCTCCTGGGGCAGGGAAGTCCTCCTGGAAGTTCACAGGGTCCTTATGGCCCAGGAGGCAGCAACTGAAACAGGACATGACTGCTACGGGTAAGTGGTGGCGGTCACTGTGGGGCTGCTTTTGTTGTGGCCAGAGGTGCTGGGAGGATTGAAACACTCAGTCATCCTGCATCATCCGACCTGGCAAGAGTGTCAAGGGCTGCTCCCACCTCGTGGCAGCACCTAGACATATCCTCAAGTGCCAAGACCCATACGTCTAGCTCACATGCACATGATGGCACAGAGATAAGCAAGAGCTGCAGTGCCAGCCCCATGTAAGACACTGACAGTGAGTGAAGACCCTTGCATTACCACGGTGCAGCTGAAGAGCACTGGGCCCCACAGCTCCAGCTCCAACGGGAGTGCTGATGGTGAAGTGAGATTCCTACCCAGTGTGGAAACCAGCCACAGCAGCAGCATCCCAGATCTGCCACTCCAGCTCTGCCCCTCACAGGGGCTCCACAGTTATCTTTAAGAAGTTTGTATTAGGACATGGCATAGGGTATCTGATAGCTTGCTAAAGAAAAATCTCTACCTTTTAAGTACTTGAGGAGCAGGGGAGGACATGAGAGGCAGCCGTGCATCCCTGCGCAGCTGCATGGCTAACACCAGGGCCTGGGTGGCTCTGCCAGCAGCCTGGCCATGGACGGGCACCCAGCGGGGCCTGTGCCTGAGCTGCGGCTCCTTGTCGGCCACGTGCCGCTCTGGGTGCGGGTGGCACTGGCTGCAGCCATGTGCACGGCTAGAGCAGGTGCCGCTCTCTGGGCACTGCGGGGACAGGCTGTTGGGGATGGCAGAGCTGAGCGCGCGCTCACATCTGCTGCCCTCCCTTGCCTGAGGAGGTAGCTGACAAGGAGGGCAGCCACAGTGGAACTGAAGGCTGTGGCTGAGGCTGAACAGGGGGTAGAACGTCCACCAGCTCTTCGCAGGTGCTGGCAGGCAGTGCAGGACTCCTTCTGCATGGGTCAGTGATGCTAGCAGTACAGCAGTCTCGAGTATTGGGAGACAGATGAGCTGGTTGAGTACATGCAGTGGCTGCACCAAGAGTACTCGCGTGTCTCCGTTGCCTCCCGCGTCCGCTGTTGCATTGGGGAGCAAGGAGACCTCCCTGTACAGCTGGGACAGTGAGGCGGGTGCTGGCGGCTGCCTGTACGGCAAAGAGCCCCAGGAGGGAGTGCGGCCACGCATCATCTTTTACACTGGGAGCGGGACCAGCTCCCTGGAGAGCCAGGAGAGCAATGCTGGTGCCGGGGGCTGCCTCAACAGCCAAGAGCCCCAGGAGTGAGTGCGGCCCTGCACAATCTTTTACATTAGGAGCAGGACCAGCTCCCTGGCCAGCTCAGAGAGTGCTGGGGGTGCTGAGGACTGCGCTGCCCACCAGCTGCCCCAGGACACCATGGCCCTGCGTGCTGCCTCCAAGGTGAGCTCCCTGGACAGCAGGCAGACACTCACATATGCCGTGGGCTGCAGCTTGATGGCCTTGCAAGAGATGGAGGATGAGGACGAAAGCTACAACTCCAGCTGTGTCCTCCACGTGCAAAGTGCGCATACCTCTGGGTCGTTTGGTGACACTCAGACCCCGCCGAAACCCATGCCTCCATCTCAGGTGCCATTACCCAAACTAGCAAAGACTGCAGAGTGCAAGTACTGCTGGAGCCCAAAGAGACTGCATGGAGTGCCAGGAGCCTGAGGACACCACGACTCCCTGCATGATCTTTTACATGAGCAGTGAGACAAGCTCCCTGGGCAGTGAGAAATGGTCCCTGGACAGCTGGGCACAGTGAGAGATGTGTGTCTGCAGCCCCATCTTGCCTGTGACAGGTGGGGACTTTCAGTAAGTTACAGAAGAACACAGGACCACCCTGTGCTGCAGCACCAATGAGATAGTGAGCATGGTGCAAGGAGGACGCAAGGCTAAAAAAAGCAAGATTGGAAACATCAGAGGTTGTGCCTCCATCTCACCTGTTACAGGAAGGTATTTCAGGGACAAACGAGAACAGTTATGAGAACAGTCACGGCTCGTGGCTGCATCGCCCATGAGACGGCGGAGTTGAGCATGTATCAGGAGGGAGCAAGGAAAAAATAGGATCATTAAGACTGGCCTTAAGGAGAGAAGCCTTCGGCCTGTTCGAGGAAGTATGGAAGAATCCCAAGGCATACTCCTTCCTGGGAGGGAAGCAGGGACCAAGAGAGCTACTTGGTAGTCTAGAATTACCTCCTCCAAGCTTAAGAAGGAACCATCCCACAAGCAGGAAATCAAGCAAGCAGACCAGCAGACACAGACAATGAGCTCCTGCCATTGCTCAAATAGGAAAAAGAAAGCTACAAAAGCTAACAGCAGGGACAGGTGACCTAAGAGAGTGAGCCCTACACACTCCTTGAGTATGCACGTGGAGGGCTGCAAGAGCTAAAGCCACCTTGAGTTCAAGCTGGCAAGGGACACAAAGTGTAACAAGAAAGGCTGCTAGAATATTTGCAACAAAAGGAAGACTAGGAAAAGGGTGGGCCCACCCATCCCTGCACTGAATGCTATCTTCACCTTCCTCTGGACTAGCAAGACCAGCCTTCAGAAAACCTTGGCCATGGTGACCAGCAGAGAAATCTGGAACAAGGCTTGGTGCTGCATCATCAGGTTAAGGACCATCTCAACAAACTGGATAGCTGAGAATCCTTGGGCCCTGATAGGATGCACCAATGAGTCCTGCAAGTGCTCTCTCAGATTACTGCAATGTCACTCTTCATTGTCTTTCAGAAAGGTCATGGTGATTGAGAGAGGGCTCTCAGAACCAACAGAAAACAAATGTCACCCCTCTCATCTTAAAAGAGGGAAATGAGGAGGATTCGACCAATTACAGGCTGGTCAGCATCCACATGATAGCTGAGAAGATGATGGGATAACTAATCTTAGAGACTATTTTAAGACACAACAGGGAGCAGAAGGGTACTGGCATGAGACAGCCCTCTACAAGGAAAGTACTGTTTGGCTGGGTGAGGAAAAACACTGGATATTGTTTACTGTGACTTTAGGCAAGGCTTTGGATATTCTTCCATAGCATAATCCTAGAGGATTCTAGGAAGCATAGCGTCTTAGCGTCTGAGGAAGCATAAGCTAAGCAAGTGGTCAGTGAGATGGACTGGAACATGGCTGAAGTGCTGGGATGCAAGGTTGTGATCAGTGGCACAAAGCTCAACTGAAGGCCAGTCACCCATGCTGTCCCCTCCCGCCTCTCATGGTATCTTCCTTAATGGCCTGGAGGATGGGACCAAATACACCCACAGTAAGGTCACAGATGACACAAAATTGACTGGAAGAGATGATACATATCACATGGCTATACTGTTATTCAGAGGCACTTTACTAGGCTGGAGAAATGGGGCAGAGAGGGATTAAGAACCACCATGTCCTAGGCTAACACTTCCCTCTTTTTTTTTTTTTTTTTTTTCTCATACCAGTATTCTACATTCCCTCTTTCTTGACATCCAAAGCCCACTATATATCCTATAGAGCCCACTTGCTATATAGGATTTGAAACCCACAGACAGAAGCACACAGGTAAAAATCAGATTGGAAAAAACTGAGGCATGAGAAGGGAATAACCCTCTGCTGAGTCCTTCCCTAGCAAGGCAGTATATAATCAAAAGCCTAAGATGACATAGACTTCGAACAGCGGTAATTCAAACTATTCCATCCTATACTCTTTGATGGTGATTTTCCACTGACTGAACAACATAGATGTCAAATGGGGTCTACTGAGCCTCAGACAAGTATCCAAGTGCATAGATCCCTGCATGGGAAAGCTATTCCTTTTCTTTTTGGATGCTGTTTCTAAGTGCCACTTCCACACTGCCTATCTGCATGATAACTCCACGCATTTTAAACAGAAGTTGATCTCATTATATGATAGCTAGTGTTAGGGTGCTCTGTTATATGTCTGTAATTGTATGTCTATGTTTATTATATTACACAGCTTCAACTCAGCATTCACAATTTTGTGTGTCCTGACTTTTCCACTCACTTTCAGCCACTTAATTCTACAGTAACCACTTTACATGCAGGCTTCCCTCTTTGTTGCTAAATGTCAGGCAGGGCCTATTAATTCTCACTACAATCAGATTCTATAGAAACCAGAAAAAAAAAATCATGTTACTATAACAAAGTCTGTATACAAAGTACCTGAGTATTTTCCATTCAGTTGCAGTTACACCTCGAGAGAGCAGACAAAATGGCAAAAGGAAAATTGCATTTGTTTATCTTTGAGTCTCATTTGCAGGCATCACATGAATTTACAGACGTTAACTGATTTTGTGAAGGTTGAGGAAATGGCATTGAAGCTAACTGGTAAACATATAACCCTGTTTTTGTATTTAGCAATACCTTATCGAACAGTGCCTTTAGTAATCTCAACACCGAATCAGTGCTGTTCTCTGAAAAGCACTTGGGTAAGGCAGAATGCTCAATCCAGTCCTCAGCAACATGAAAGATATGAATCCATTTTCTGAAGGAAAAACGATGATGCTTAGGCTTAATACTCTTAATACTCTGTTTATGTGACACCTGCCTGACTGCAGCAAAACTTTGGGATAGATCCCAAGATACCCTTCTCATAGGCAAAGTTATGGTTTTGGAACGTAATTACAGGGCATGGTGAGTGGTGGTGGAAGTGCTATGTCCCCTATACCTATGTTCCCTTCTCCTTTCCTGGTGGAAGCCATATTAAAAGGGCACAAGTATAAGGAAGTTGTTAGAACTGCTTCCTGCCATCTGACAGCAGCTTATTTATTACCACCTTTATAAAATCATCTGGGTGCAAGTAATTATGAAATGTAAATTGGAACTGAAAAGACTGAAAGCACAACAGAATGCACTATCTTCATTTACTACTAGGTAACATAATAATGATAATATGCATTCCTAGACAAAGGTATTTTTCCTAACATAGTTCTTTTTAGTGCAAATATTTCCAAAGAGTCTTTTAGTACAAGAATACAAAGTATCTACAAATGAATTAATGATTAATATTCACCGTGAAATCATGTATAAACATTTTTGTAAAAAATTTTAAGTTTTACATGATTACTGTTAACAGATTTGTCTACAAATTGCTTTCCTTCCCATCTTCCTGAAAGTCAGTATAGCTGATTATTAAAAAAAATATATATTTCTAAGCAGAATCACAAAACTCATAGCAATATGTAGTTAACATGATACATGAACGCCTCAGGCATTAAACTTCTGTAACCCCGAGGCACTGATACTATTTTATAGTAACACAATCTGCAGGAGCAAGCAATGCAGTATCCTTCCATCACTTGATGCTTTAAAGTCTGGCTTTAAGTCTTCAGCATGACAGATTTTCACTGAAACAACTTGTCAGCTCAAACTCCTTCAATAGTTTGAGTTGAAGGCAAAAGATGGAGACATGAAAGAGGATGGAATTTCCTTCTCCTTTGCACATATGGTGAGAGACCCTTGCAAAACACTAACTTTCTAGAAAATAAAAAGTTACATTCCTGTAAAATCCAAACTGTTCCTCTGTCAGGGCAGCCAGTTTCCACTTCTCTCAGCAGAAACTTCAGAAAGCATGAAGGGCATATATAATTAGAGGAAAAATGCTTTACTCTCCTGTTTCTTTCAGATCATGCAGGCATGTAACCTACTTCATGTTTAGTAACACCCAAACACAGAAAATACAAGTATTGCATCTTCTTCATGCTGAATTTGTAACTCCCAGGTCCAGATGACTCCAAGTAGAGGTAACCTTTCTGCATTAATACAAGAGCATCCAAAAGTTTTCCCTCTGCAGGATTTCATCCCTCCAGCACGTGTGTCACAGCTCCCCTGGTGATTTCTGAGGTGCTGCTATAAAATGGGGGATGACACCTACAGACAGCCAACAGCATTACTCTGCTTGAGGGAGGAGGGGGAAAAAGAATTCTCAGCTTCTCGGTCTAGCACTCAATAGTATCATTTTATCTGCCCTCAAACTGCCCTGCTGCCACCATCGGCACTTCCACCCGTCCCACTGACTGGATCACAGCACAGCCTTCCGTGCTCTCAAGGGCTCCTGGACCACCTTGGACTGGTGCAAACCGGATCAGATCGGCTGGGAGCAGCTGGGTTGGATGGCTCCCTCCTCACAGAGCCAGGGAAATCTCCGGAAAAAATAACAGCTTGCAGCAGGGCAAAACAACCCCGAGGAAGGAATTTGGGGCGGCTGTGTGGTGTGGAGCCAGAGGGATGGCTTCAGCATTGGCCACCGACACTGGAGAGCCCTCAGCAAAGCCCCTTAGTCCTGCATCTGGGCAGGCTGCAGTCAGGGAGAGGATTGTGAGACTACATCCCCTTCCCTTAGTAAATGTATACGTTATTATATGTAGCCTGTATACATTTGTATATGCAGTATATATTTGGCCTGCTACGAATATACCAGGAGCCATCGTGTCTTCTCCCCAGATCCCTGGCTAGCTGAGCTGTATGTCAAATCCTAGACATGTTGAACCTGGTCCTACTTGTTGCCATTAGCTGTTTGACAGTGAGGTGATTTATTGTGCTCATACATTACTTGTCTGTGGCAGTTGCGGCAGTAATTTGGCAGAAATACACCATTATTTCCTTTCAGGAAGCAGGCTCAAAAAGCAGAAAATCAAATCAGCATGTAGCACACACGGGATAGCTAGCCTTGATTGGTGTCTGTCACCTGCCTTCAGCTGCCCGCTAGAAATTTCCTTCACCTTAAGCTCGGGATTTGCAATAGCCCAAGGATGTTTTGAAATAGCAGCACTGCAATGAGCTGTGGATCTAGCAGCCCCAGAGGTGCACCGAGTTGTGGGGTCTGCAACACATTCAGTGTACTAAAATTTGTACATAAAGGGAGATCCCATGTTGCCAAAAGAACTTAATTCCCGGATAAAAATCTTCTTGTTCTGTTTCTTCATGGATAGGGGGTAATAGAGCCCTTAAAATCTCACATTCAGTTGTTATTCTAGGTGCATATAGGAAAACTAAGCAAATTATATGCACTAAAGAAAACTGATCCTGTAACACAGGATTTTCTACTTATATTCCCCTCTGAACAGCTACTAAAAATGTAACTAGGATATTAGTGTGGAAAAACTTGATGTCTTTTAGATTAAACAGTATTTTTCATTATCAGTTAACTTACAGAGAATTTAAATACAGTTAGTTTCTTTTTTTAATAGAAAATACTGTGGCACACACAGTCTTCTAGGTATGTTATCAGCAATGCATCTGTAAACCTACAGGACTTTACAAAAGTTGATTAGAACTTACAAAACAATTGTGCTGATGAAGGAGGAAATGACAACAACAGATCAGAGGTTGCTCTCCTCTGACTGTTAGTAATAGGAGTTAACAGGATTAAAAATTGTGCAAATATATCTTTGCTCCTAGAATCAGCAAATAGTCCCGAGTAGACACTGGAGATCTATCTTTTGATTAAGATAGCACCAGTTTAGCAGCCATCCTTTCTGAATAGGACAGCATTTTAAATCACAGTAAATCAAAAAGAAGAAAGGATAAGGTTTGAAAATCGTGTCTTGCTACTGCTGTATTAAACTTGTTAATGTTCTGTTAACTGCAAGTTTACATTTTAATGTCTTACTTTAAATTTTAAGTTTTTCATATTAGCCAATAAAATGAGCATGGTATTTACTTCAAAGAAGGGGAAGGTTCCATGCGTATTCAGGCAACTGCTTAAGACATTATAGAGGGGGGAAAAAAAAAAAGAGAAATCTATTATTTAAATATATATTTATGATTGTCTTCCTTTTAAACTATACAGTTATACAGGTTATTTCTTAGATAATTCAGAATATAAATCTATAATCAGAAAAGTCAGCTTCACATTTACTGATGCCATTTGAAAGTTCATTTGGAAAACAAAATATTGTTTATTATTCTTAAAGCTCTCACTGTGTCAATTTGTTTTTTTCTGAGTCTAATCTGAGTTTTTCTTTATTGATTATAATTTTGTCTCTACATATAGTGACTAGTAATTACTAGGTTACACTAGTAATCTAATTTAATTCAGTAAAATTAAGATACTTGCAACAGTAATTGCCCAAAAGCCAGTGATTTTGAAAATTCTAGATTTTAATAGTGTTGTGCACTGTTATTTATTTTTCAAGGCCTGAGGTGAAGCTGACTGACAATTCCCTGGATCTTCCTTTTAGTATTTTTTTGAAGCGAGTGCAACATAAGCTTCTTCGTAGTCATGTGAAACCCCCTCACTTGTTCTGATTTTTTTTTTAGATGATAAGTAGAAGTCTCAGAATCACATCAGACCACTTTTTCACAGCCTTCAGATGAATTCCATCTGGTTTTCTTGTTTTGAGTGTATCCTTGACATGGTGCTTTCCCATTTGTGCAATCAGACCTCATATGTGAAGACTACAGCAAAAAAAGGTGTGAGGACTTCTTTCTTTCGTCAGGGTCCATCACTAGATTCTCTCCCATATTTAGTTATTGAATCTCTGCATTTCCTGATTTTCTTTTACAATGCCTGCCTTTGAGGTTTCTTCTTTGATAATTTTAGCTTATTTTAATTTCAGTTAGTCCGTAGGTAAAAGAATGAGCTGTCTCCTGAGATCCCTGATCTCCTTGAACAATGAAATAGTTTGTTTCTGAGCTGTCAGGAAAGTGTGGTTTTTTGTTCATTTTGTTTTTAAATAATCAGCCAAATTCTTTGGCACCTTTCTGTTTCATGATGATTTCTCAGGATATTCTGCCTAGCAATAACTGAAAACTGCTCTCATGAAATTTAAGAGTCCTGATTTTACAGTTTCTGAGATTGTTCCTCTATATCTTGAACTCAGTTCATAGTTACTGAGTCAGAATTGTGAGGGCAAACAGAACATTACTTATGTACTAAATCTCCATAAGAGAATAAACCTAATCTCCTGAACACTCAAGATGTTCCTGAGACATGCTTAAGAGCAATATGAATTTTCATCCCAGTTTAGTTTTTCTCAAATTCCCTTGTGCCACTTCAGTCGTTTGCAGTACTAGTAGAGACTGTTGCAAAAGGGTAAGAAGATTTCAGATAAAATGTTTTTCATTGGTAAATGAAGAGTAAGGAAGTAGATAATGAAAAAAATGCCATTTATACATTACTTTATTCATTATATAATTTAAAAATTAACTATCAGATTTCATCATAAAATCTCAAAATTTTGAGTCTTTGTATAACAAAACTTTACATTTCAGGAAGAATAAACTGACTTCTTTGTACAATTTTCTATGAATCTGGTGTGTTCCGGTCTCCTTTTGATAAAGCAGCTGTTTTATTCTCAGTAACTTTTTTATTCCTGGATTTTTATTTGTATATTTATATATTACACTTTTTCCTAATGAATTCCACTGTGTTTTCTTTTCACTAAAGAAGGACTTGGTGTTTTCATGCAGCTTTACATTTTTATTTTTGTTCAGTATTAATTGTTGTTTTGAAGGTAATTCTTACCATTATTGTAAAGCGCAGAATTTTGAGATATTGTACAAATACTGACTTGTGCATCCTGTCAGATAAATGAATAGTTTTATCCTTATTTTTTCAAGGCAATAGACTGAGAAAGAAATATTTCACTTCAAAGATTGGACTCATCTCTCTCAAGTGGTAATAAAAATAAGCCATCTCTATCTGGGGTAAATTTAAAAACAGCTGAATGTGGATCTTGAACCGAACCGCTTGAGACAGTAAATCCTAGGAAATGGGCAACACTTATTCCTGCTTGGGCTATCACTATAATTAGTTCATTTTAACGGGCTGATTCCGAGTGTCTTTTTAGCTTAAATTTATTGACATCACTACTATTGCCTTACAGACTTCATCTAGCTTAATGTTCTTCTTTGATACCTTTGTGATTTTGACCAGAGATTTCAGTCATTTTGAAGCTCCTCCTTATCTTGCTATAGCTTAATTTTGCATCATGCAGGTACATTTTTTTCTCTTTATACTCCTTGTACTGTATTACATTTGTCTCTTTGCATGCATTGTGTTAGTATCAGTGTGATCTTCCTGGACATTTGCATTATTTTCCTAGAAATAGTTCAGATATTAGCTGCAAATCTTCCAACCGTCTTTTGCTTAAAAACTCAATGAGTATACAAAATGATGACAATTTTCTACTGTACAGTCAGACCTGAACAACCAAGATCATTGATAAGGACTTCTATAGTATTTTCAGACCTCCATTCTTTCAATAAATGCAGTTAGGCATCATATCTTCTATTTGAATGAACTATGTACTATATATTTTTTGTTAATACATGAATCAACGTAAGATGGAGACATATTTGATCAGTGATGTTCTTATATTTCAGAAGACAATATTACTTTCTTTCTTTATGAAAGGTTTTGTATTTGTATATCCTAGAAGATGAGTATTGGTATCTTAGACAAACCCAGAGGTGAATATCTTTGAAACCAATTTAACAGGAAGTAGGAAGTGGAAAATAGAATTTTTCAACAGAAATTCAAGGTTGTGAACAGAACAGAGTAAAAAAAAAAGTGAAAGTTACTAAAATAGCACAACATTCACTGTTCCCAAGGATGCAAAAGAAAGGGCAAAGAAATGAGTAATAGAAATTGAAATGAAATTTCTTTTAAGAAGCAGAAGGGAGTAATATAAAACTGGGACCTCTAGAGAACATCTAGTCCAATTCCCATGCTCCAGCAGGGACACCTAGAGCACGTGGCACAGGGCAGCATCCACACAGGTTTTGAAGACCTCCAGAGAAGGAGATTCTGTAACCTCTTTGGGCAACCTGTTCCAGGGCTCTGTCACCCTCACAGTGAAGAGGTTTTTTACCCAGATTCAGATAAAATTTCTTGTATTTCAGATTGTGCTCATTGATTTTTGTCCTGTCACTGGCCACCACTGAAAATAGTGATGGCCTCTTGACAGCCTCAAGGTACATTTGAGTAAAATGACAAGCTCCCCTTTCAGCCTTCTGTTCCCTAGGCCCATTTCTCAGCCTCTCCTCTCCTCTCCTCTCCTCTCCTCTCCTCTCCTCTCCTCTCCTCTCCTCTCCTCTCCTCTCCTCTCCTCTC
>JAVCKT010036071.1:5647-29025 GCA_032273925.1 Rhynchotus rufescens | reverse complement strand
CAATAAAGCTGACTAGAAAACTAGAGAAAAAGAAATGGAAAATTCCACATGTGTTTTTGTTGAAGTTTCATTTTTCAACTAATCCTTCAAAATGTAGTAAAAAATATAATTGCTTAGGCACAGTATATATAAATTCAGCAGCCAATTCAGAACAGGTTTTCACAGGACTGGTACTTGCCTTATACATGGCAGGAATTATTCCTGTTCTGAGTGTGCTTCTATTCACTTTGCCTATGACAACTAAAAATAGTTATCAAAGACAGTTTGTAAAAACAAAATAGATTGTATTAGTCCTACATCTAAGTCTTTGCATATATAGACTTTTTTTTTTTTTTTTTTAACTTCTTTACCCAGAAGAAGCTACTCAAGTTACCTCTCCAATGCTAGCTCATTAGGGGCCTATATTGTGCTGGTTTTTAGACACTTCCTAACAAACAAATTATCTTTGGGATCTAATCTACAAATCTTGATCCCACAGGTTAAGTTTTACAAGGACATTAAAAAAAATGAAGAATGCAGTTTATTATATAAGAGCTTACACACTTTCTGCTAAACCCTTTAACTATCACTCTATCTGGAAATTTAGGGATCATTCTAACTATTGACAATAACATAGTATGGTGTCATCAAAGTCAGCAAAAAATGATAACAAAAGCAACCTAATTTCAGCAACAGATTCTACTAAAGCAGGGTAATAAATAAGTCAGCATTGAAATCCATATTCTCACAGTGAGATTGCTTGATTTACAAATATCTATCATAGAACTTCCTAAATACAAAACATTGCAATTAGCCAAGATTGTTTGAATATAAATAATTTTCACACATCCAAGATTTCCTCCCATGTCCCTTCTTTCCTCTCATACCCCCATTTTCAGCACTGTCAAAAGTTTCACTGGTGTAAAAATGGATAATCACTGATAATTTCTAGCACAGTAATTCTCTCCTTTCAAGAGTCCCACATTAGGAGACCTATATTTTCTAGTGGAAGATGTCCAAACACTTTCCCATTCAATAAAACATGCTTCAACAAAGAGTGGAGCACGGCCCAAGCCAGCTTCCCATCAGTTTTGCCCGTAATTGTTTAAGAAATTATCATGTGGTAAACATTAAGCATCCACTTTTGCTCTTAAAATCATACCAAATCATCTTGGAGACGTTTTCTTGGCTCAAGACTGTTTAGGCCACCAAGTGTGTCTGGGTTAGAAGCACAGATTATAAAATGGCCTGTAATTTGGCAGGGATGCTAAAGGCCAGCACCATTAAACAGTACAGCCCATTAAACATTTTTCTTATATTAATTCTCTGGCGAAAAAGCAATGGTATGACTCAGAACTCAACTAATCCTGTGTTTACTAATTAAGCTTGGTTTCAGAATCAAGTAAATATTCATAGTCAAAGTTCATTGAAGAACTAAATTTTAGAGAAACATTCATGGATATATTACCCATGATAAATGACAAAATATAGAAGAACAGCATATCTGGAAAAACGTGATTTCAACCATCTGTGTATTTGCAGATTTTTTTGTTTGTGGGAAAGCAGAATTAAGGGATGAATAAACAACAATAAAAACAAAAGAGTAATGAATAGGCAGAAATTAGAACCAAGTCTCTCAATGAAAAGCCACAAGATCTCTGGTAAGAAAAGTGGAAATAAGTATCTCTGAGAGCAGCTTTTGTGCCAGAGCCTTTGCTCTGTGTAAAGTACCAAAAGTCCTGACCCAGTGAGAGGGTAGCAGTTTAGTCCTGTTGAGTGGCTCATGTGTGTCAGAAGTAGTACAATAATTCTTCATCCAGAGAAAAGGAACAGCTTCAACAAGAAGTGCAAACTTTATCCCTTATTTTCCTACCCTTTTCCTACAAGCTAGTCTCCTTGATGGTCAGAGATGTAGGTTTATATGTTTAGACTGAGTAAAGAACAGGGTAAGGAATTCCAGTGTCAGTATTTCTGGACAAAATTCAGTAAATCTTGATTTCCTTCACATTTTTTAACGTAAGTTGTATCTCTAAAAGTGATTTTCTTAATAGTTGTTAAAAGGTGATGTGTTGCTTGGCAGTTCTACATTTTTTTGTAGCTTTCTGTCTATAGAATTAGTATTATCTCCAGAATACTTGACAGATTGTTGCAACAGTGAAGAGGACTCCAAAAACTAGGAAGGCCACTATAGCATACCAACATGAATCCAAGCAAAATAGATGGCAAAACCACATAAGCAAACACAAAACAAATGCCCAAATGCCGGACAATCATTTTTTTATAAAAGAGTCAAAGTAATATTTCGGTGATAATTTAAAATTTTTATCTGAAATCTTAGTTTTTTGTGTGGACAAGGACATACTGCAAATAAGCCCCACTCCAACATGGCCAACCTTGCCAGAAGACCCCTCAAAATTTCTCCCAAATATCTCTCAAAATTTCATATAGACCAAATTATAAGAGTATTATGTTTTCAAATCCATTTTTTTTTTTTAGTTCAGGAAGCATTTTCTGATAAGTATTTTCAAAAGAATCCTATTAAAAGAGTGAAACCGAGGCACTAAAATCAACACCTCTCCTCCAAAAGAACCGCAATTCAGCCTGATTTTTAAGTTCCTGTCCTACACAGCCAGCTGCGTCTTTGTTTAACTGCTATTATAAGGAGTGTCTTATTGTGCCAAATCATTCAAGTCGAGTGTTGTCTCTCTGGGGGTAATGCTAGAAGATGCTATATAGGAAAAGCACATGTGTACTGTATGACACTGCCAGGGACACATGTCCTCGTGCTTCTCCAGCAGTATGAGCAGGAATGTTAGAGGCAACATCTATTTACCAACCACTTTGGATGGTAATGTATTGCTCACAATTTTGTCTCACTCCTTTCTGGACATTTTTAAGGCATGTGCTATTTACAGAACTGCCTTGAGACCACCTGATATAAATATATTTGTATATGTATATGCCATATATGCTGAAATAATCTCCACAGTACCTATGCAGTGGTGAAAGACATGTTGAAAAAACAAGTCTTTTTTTGGCCCTGTTTAATCGTTAGTACCATACTATTTAGAGACTGCAGAAGATGTTTAAGGGATGCATAACATTTCACAGGTATTGCTGCCTCCAGCAAGATATCAATCACTTTTAGGATAATAAAAGGGCATGTGTCACAACTGGCAGTTCTTCATTTGAATGTCTTTGAAATGAGATCTGAAACTGTGCTGCTTTAGTGGTTGCAATTCCCAACAACAAGACAGCTGAAAATAAACCCACAAACAGCAATGACCAGTTCAGGCTCTTCTTTTATCAACACATTTTCAAGGTCACCCAAACGTTTCTGAGTGTATTTTCCTTCTTTCTCAAAGTGAAAAGTCAGTCACCAAACCTACTTTCTAAATTTAGAAGAGTCCATTTAAAGAAAAATATAAAACACTAAGTGATGAACTAAGATAGAAGTATAGTTTTTATACCTGACAGAATTTCTGCCTGAGAGCATGTCAAATCCATAATTAATTTTCTTTTACTTTGCACGAGTAGTCTTGTTTCAAAATGAAGAGCTGTCTTGGCACTATTTTCTTTTACTCATCTAGTTAGTACACACAAATCCATCTTTTTTTTTTTTTTTTTTTTCTCCAGCAGAGCTTTCTTTTAGTATGAACAACCATTATTAACTAGAAGCAAGTTTCTCTTGGAATACTTTTACACTTTTACAACTGCCAAAGTTACCTATAGAAAAGATATCAAATAAAAAGCCACCGTAACTATAGAGAAACTGTGCAGGAGATCTACCTGAAGATCCACAGACAAAAAAAAAATAACAGAGGCTCATGAAAAAGGAGAAAAATCAGAAGATTCCCAAAGTCCAGAATTACCAAATTCCTTATTATCAGAAGGCATCAAGGATTGATTAAATTTTCCATTTTGTTTAAGCCAGACAACTCACGCTTCTCAAGGAGAAATCACTTAGAGCTGAATCTAGCAGTTTACTGCAACCAAAATCATAAAGATTGTTTCTTTCCTTCTTTGTCTCTAATTCAAGCCAAACGTTTCTGCTCCAACTCTTGCATCCACTCTTGCACTTTTCAGCGCCAGTTCAAGTCACTAATGCATCAGAAAGCTAGTCCAGTGCTGACTGAATCCAAGACTGAATAGCTGTCTCCTGTATTAGCAAGCTAACTGAGTGTCAAAATCAGTGCAAAGAAAGGGAGAGTGCAGCCCAGCAGGAAAGAGGGGAAAGGGAAACACGGAAGGGCTTTTGCCTTTTGGCAGCAGTGAGCAATGAGATTACCCCAGCTGTGACACCTAAACACCTCACCAGGGGTTTTAACCTGGAGCTGCAGATTTCAGCATGGTCAATCCAGCATATTTCAGCAGGGCCAACTGAAGCATCTATAAATGATATATCATTTCTTCTACCATGACCTAAAATCACAATCTAGTCTAAAAAATTAAAAAAAAAAGAGATTTTAAAATCATGAGTTCATTTATTGGCCTTCTGAGAATGTGCTTTTCATTCTACCAGTTGGTTTTCTACCACCATCAGGAAAGATCTAATAAAAATACAAAATAAAACAAAACAAATGCAAGATTTTCACATGCCTTGAGAAACCAGAGATTTTTTTTTCTTAACAACCACACTAAATATCAACAGAAATGATAAAATACATAGTTTACAAGAATGCTCTTTCCATTCCACACTGTTTTCCATCAGGAGAAGCAAGGCAAATGATTTCTGGTGTTGGCTTTACTCAATTATACAGGGCTGAAAAAAGCTATACCTCTTATTTGGTCAGACCAGAAGCTTCTGCAAACATCAGTTTAGAAGAAGAAAATTATGACCCCTACCACTGCCTTTTTTTTTTTTTTTTTTTTCTATTTCATGCTTTTCATTTTTGCTCTCTTCTTTTGCTCCAATTATCCTGAAACAAGTTACATTATTATACAAGTATATGTTAATATACAACTGTGATGAGTGCACAGCAGAATTGTTCTCAATTAATATCAAACAAATGAAAAGGAAGGGTACACATTTTAAAAGGGAAATCAAGTATCAATTTTTTTCTTTTTATATTAGCATTTTTATAGCCTGATTTCCAGATGGTGAACAACTGTTTGCGAGGCTCAACTGATGTTAGACAACAGCGCTACTTTTTAATCACATCTTTGAATACACAGTCTATTGAAGTGGAGGAAATGAGTTAAAGCTAAAAATTATTTATTGGATGAAACATTTAGTATGAGACTGCAGACAATTACAAGAATGTCTGCTTCTAGACTGAAATGCAGAATTGCTCCATTAGCTCAGTGACAGAGATCGTCTGAGAAGGGATAGAGCAGCAGCAGTCTCTCACAGCATGCTCTCCTCTTTAATTAGTGAGATATCAAGCACAATTCAAGTGTGTTTTTATCAGTGGCTTTACCCTACATGAACCCTTGGTACTAGCAGTTTAACTTTACCACGGAACACAATGCATTTTGCATTGCCATTTATAAAAATGAAAATATATTTTATAACTTAGAGTTTAAAAAGCTTGGATTTTCTAGATTACATTTTCCATAGACATCAAGTCAGTTACTGAAACTGTTTTGAGTTTCATAGTATTTTTATGATATTCTGCATGCAAAATGCACTCCTTCAAATGCTTTCTCAATTCATGGGTTTTCTATAGCTGCTAAAGAATCACCTCAAAACTGGCAAATAGCTTGTTCCCACTTCTTCTGTAGAGGTTTGTTTTAGATGTGATTTTAAAAACCTTTTTTTTTTTTTTTTTTTCTGACCACATTTATTCCCAGCCAGTTCATAGGTCAAATTTTGCAATTTAAAACTGTTTTTTAGACTTACTCTCCCAATTTTGTTTTATAATTGATGAAGATACAGAAGCAGGTAACGCAATTTCAACAACACTCTAGTCAAAAGCTTAAATTATCTGAATTAATCCCTAAAGAAAAAATATAATATATATATAAAGCATATTAAAGAACCAGTAAACCGATACAGTAGACCGATAGAGGATAGGAGCACAAGCAAGACTGGTATGGTTGATCTGAGGAAGAGATTTTTCTGTAAGAATCCTATGAGTCATAAATTTTATTTGCATCTAATTGTAATTTTAGAAATGAGTGAATGTTAGTTATTAGGTGAACCTCTCCCAATTATTTTAAATGTTAGAAAATTGAAAGTGTTATAGAAAAATAAAGTTCTGAAAACATTTCTAGATTTATTTCAGATGGTGTATATATAGGGAGGTCTGAAACAGAAAAACGTCACTGGAATCCTTCATAACGTCAGAGGTGGCAGGAGAGCATTTGAGTGATCGAGTTGTAGGCATCCTCACCTCTAATTAGTTCACACAGTATATTTATTTTCTTGTGCAATGCAGACCAGGCGCTGTAACCAGCTCAGGGAACTGGCATTTATACTGACTGGACTACGGCCAACTTCTCCCAGTTCTGTTTCAGAACAGATCAGCAGAGAAAAGATTTAGAATTGGTTTAGCATAATGAACTGGAAGTAGTATATCACTCCCTAAGTCAGGAGTGATTAACTGGTTCTCTTGACCTTGCCATAGACATAGAGGCTCAAATGATTTTATCAGCCCTGCAGCACATACTCCCAGGGCATTGCCCACGTCGGCATCACAGGGACTCCAGGGACTGTCATTCCCCATTTCCCTCGGGAACTGAATTGTGGACTCCCTTTTTAACATCAGACTTTCTCTGCTCTCCAGCAACTAGGGGAAAGGGAAAAATCCCCTCTTTGAAGTGTTCCTCACACCCTCATCAACCAGGGCCTGAAGTCATGTTGGACACTTGATTTTCGTCTTCCCTTCCCCAGCAAGGCACTGAGAGAGCCATTAGTTCTCAGCTCCCTGTTCTTCAGGGCAACTCCGGAGTTACACTTCCCTTTCTACTCACTGTGTCTTGGAGAGGAAGAGGCAAGCTCACAAGCAGGGCTGCAGACCTTTACATGACAGCATATAAGTGAAAAGTACGCAAAATCATACTAATTAAATATATATATATATAATATTTCTTATGCACTGGCACTGCTCTGTTTGTCCAGCTCTATTGACCTTGCCTTTTAGAGACTATTTGTAGACTTAAGGAAATGAAGAGGAGGTAGAAATGGAATTTCCTTTTTTAAAAGATCATAAATCATCTAATTATAGAAACTGCCATTTGGGCAATGGAACTCCACCTTCCAGAATGACTTTATAATACACATCTATTCTAAATGTCAACTCTAAGCTGCCCTAAAAACTTAACTGCATTACCTTTAACTTACTGGAACAGTTTTGTCTGATTAGATATTTCCTCCTTCTCATACCCACAAGCTGGTGAGAATTCTGCTGGGATAAATACACAGTTGCAGCAGGTCTGCTTAGGAAAGAGTATTAGAAGTATGAGCAATATAAAGCAAAGAAAGCAGCTAACCAGCATTGCTTGATACCGAGTGAGGCAGCCCTTTCACATACTACTACTTGCAGCCCAACTCCTACTAACTCCAGGACAGAAAACCTGGGCCTGATCCCTCTGCTCATCTCTGGAAATGAGGGAGACCTCCTAAGCAGTACACAGGACATAGAAACGCAGCAGAAGTGATTGGAGATATCAACAGAAGATCTGAGAATTTTACTTCCAAATAATACATCTCTAACAGATCTGAAAGCTACTGTCTGGTAGCTATGTCTGTACCAGTATGTCTGTGCCAGATGCTGAAAATAATAATTCACATTACAAAGAATCATAAGGGCAGCTTCAAAATTATGTATCAAAAATAGCGCACTTTGAAAACATGTTATTGGCCATCTCTTTGTGCCATGTAAATGTGAATTCAGTTTTTGTTTGATGATCACAAAGGGAAACAACTTCCATTGCTAAAAAATAAATGTGGGGTTCCTTACAAAAAATAAACAAAACAAAAACAAAAAGAAAACACGACCCTGGTAACAGATGGAGCTTTAAAAAAAATTCACACTGACCTTCAATAAAATTGTGTGTGGGGGCCACACAGCTAAAGCGAATCTCCAGGGAAATATTGCTGTGGAAAGTCACAGTTTTCATCCTGGCAAGTTACAATAGACTACTTTCTCCCTCCGTTTATTTGAAAGTAACATGGAAAAGATATTCTGAGACTCTGACGAAAACAAATGTGGAGATTGCTAAATGTCAGCAGTGCACTTGGCACATCCTACAGAAATAAAATCCATGAAACCTTCCACAGTAGACCTGCAATCTAATTGAGATGCAAGAGAACACTGTCCATCAACATTTAGAGAACTAAGTAAACTTGAATATACCAGATACAAGGCATGCCTTAAAAAAAAAAAAAAAAATTGAAGGAATAAGTTAAGTAAGCTGCATTGTACAGGAACCAGGATTATTAAAAATAATTTAAAACACGGCAAAAAATGCTTTCTCCTGTTCCAGGTTTCACTTGGCACCTCAGTCTCCAATTTCAGCTGGGAGATGTGTGTGGCTGGAGTGTCTGCAAGCAGCCCTGTAGAGATACCCAGAGATATCATAACTGTGGTGAGGTGAAATAGGGATTCATTCTACTGAATTTCTATATTGAAAAACTATATATTTTTTGCATGCCCTGCTGAATAAACTTTGACCTTACTGCAGCATATTTCTTACTGATATCTGGGTAAACTTTCCTATGACAGATATAAATGTGGTTAATGAGATTCTAAAACACATGTTTCTGAGCCGCTCTTTTAATTATATTACACTGATTTTGAACGTGACCTTTAAAGGTCTTTCTCTACTGACTGTTTCTATAATTATTTAAGAGCCATGAGCTACTATTCAAGAAAGAGAAAACCTTATATTCAAAGTTAACCAGAAAATAATGTTCCCTGTCCCCTTCTTTATGGAACATCTCAGGATTCTAGTGTCCTAGGGGCTAAGATGAGGTACAGAAAGTGGAAATTTAGTACAGGTCTCTATTAAGAAAGAATAGTAAGCCTTATATTATACAGATTTGCAGCCAGATTCAGTGGTCATTTCTCTCATTAACATTTAGAAACACCTTTAGTCTGAGCCTTAAAGTCCTATTAGTCTCGGTGGTATTTGAATCCATTTGCATAAAGCCAAATTTAATATGGAAACACATATCATCTGTGTTGGATTATCCTTTGATGATGTGTTGACTTCAACAAAATACTCTTGCTGGGTTTATTCCTCCCACGTGTGCTTTGTGTAAAGCCTTGCTTTTGCAAGTGCATAAACACATTTTATTGAACAATTTGTATAGTTCATCATTACTCAAATTCACTGACAGTGGAACATGCTTAGTGGCCTAAAAGAATAAAGTCTTTCAAGGACAATTCATTCAGTCTCAGAGACTTCAGTTCATTGAAAATAGCAGGGATGAAGGAACATAAAAGTTTATGTCCTCACAAAAATGCTTGGTAAAATAAACAGATGGAGGCCATCAAGTTGAATAAACTGAGCGGAAGTGAATCCCTCGTTAAGGCAGGACTCAAACCCAAAAATGACAGTATTTGTTTTGTCAGTTAAAAAACAGCCTCCTCAGTCAAGTCAAGGAAAAAGACTATGATTGCTCACGTACTTCAAGAAGAAGCCAGGTTGAAATAGTTTCACTTAGTCTAGACTTTTTCAGATCTTATGGAGATATGACATATGACATATGCTCTTTACCAAGGATCTAACATATTTCCTTACCTTGAAGTGAGGATTCATTGCTCTTAGAGCCTGCTATTACTACATATAATTTGGTGTTCCATATGGTGCCTACAGAAAGTTATTACTTCCTCCCCGAGCTTCGACAAGGGTGAACATTCTGGAGGAATAAGTTAAGAAGCTTCTTTCAAATTTCTATTTCTTTCTAACAGCTAATTTCCATAATGACTCTAATAGAATTAGTATTTTTTCTTGATTACTACTTTTTTTTTTCCTGTCTGCTTTTTATTCTCAAATGGCAAAAATAGATAAAAACTCATCATGTTTTAAGTGCATTTCACCAGAATATTTTTCACAATAAGCTTGTATCACTATAAATTTCTACTATATTTTCAACATGAGAGAAGGATAATAGGAAGTGAGGATATATATTAAGATCTTCACCAGCTAGTAAAGCCAAATTACTATTCCCACTGACTATTTCCCATCAATGTTGTGATGGACATGACCGCATCTATTGCAGAAGATTTTCAAACTTTAAAAGGTATTTATCTGAGTTAGCTACCTTTTCTTGGGTGCCTTTGGATCAAATGAATAGGATACTTAAGCATTAGACATATTCTGATCTCTATAACACTTACTTTCTAGGGTAGCTATCACACGCAGCAGACTGATGGTTTGCATACCTAATTCCTGACAATCTCTATCATTCTACAACACTTTTTTATTCAGAGGTTACGCTATTGTCTGACATAAAACTTGAAAATCAATGCTCATATGATTTATACTACTTCAGCAAAGGATCAAAGCTTTTTATCTGGCTTATAATTAACCAATTCCAAGTTCAAGTCAAAAAAAAAAAAGGTACTGTAAATAGCAGAACATAAGAGCAAGCCACCTTTTTATTGAAAATAGCTCACTTATTTTGCAATAAATGGTACTCTTTTTAGAAAGTGATGTTCGAGTTCTGCAGAGCACCTTTTGCTCAGAGTGATGTAGTTGAATTTTCTTGTCCTGAAAAGCATTCTGAACTTCCAAAACACAGGGTCATCTTCCTCTTTTGTTCTGCATGGTAAAACTGAAATCTTCGGATTTTCATGAACAAGACACAGAAGGAGCACATCAGGCCAAAGACGACAACAGTTCTTTAGGACAATAACCTAGCCATGAGTGCCCTCAGTTTGTATGTAGAGAATGAATTCAAGCCATGTCTTTGCTTAATACCCTGTGCCAAATTTAAGGAAAAGCTTCCAAAGTAGGGCACAATAGACCAGCTCTGTCTATTTCAGCTATTCACATGGGACAGTTAACTATTTCCAATCCCAGAAAAGCAACGATTTATTATGCCAGCATGAATTTTCCTGCAGTGATGAGCAAGAATTCTGTTCTAAGAAATGTCTAATCATTTTAATGCAGCAGAAATGAAAGAAAAATGCTGTCACAGTTTCATAGCTTACTGCATTAACGTCTTAATGGGAAAGATAAAGTTTGATGTTTCTATGCCAGATAAAAGGCAGACTTTTATTTCTGTCACTCACAGCCTAAATTAATGTTGCAAGTGCTAGGGTATCTGTTCAAAGGCAAAGAGTACTGCACTTTTGACCAGAAATGTCACTGTAGAATAGAGAGTTTTCCAAGAAAGTTCAATGGGTTCAAAGGTGTCCATTTCAAGGATTTGTCATCTTCTGAAAAACAAGTCATTTTATTACAGCTTCCAGCTGTCTCAGGAAGTTTAGCTAGATTTTCTGCTTCCAGAAGATGTTCAGCTTAGATGACTAGGAAGGAGGCAACTCACCTACCCTGCAAAAGTAGGGCAGCCACAGGGGTTATCTTCAAAAAAGGATCAATCACCTAGGCCATAAGAAGGGTGGGTCTGGCAGAGCAGACTTACGAGAAGCCAGAACATACCCTCTGGAGGCTGGAGTGCTGCCAGCCACACCTGGGCAGGCTGTTCCTTGGGTAACCTGTCCCACAGACAGCAGATGACAGACACAGCTGTGCTGTGGGTGCTTTGAAGAGTGGCCTTAGAGTGAAACAGAGATACAGCCAATCTCCTCACCGATGCTCAAATCAAAAACTGTTCCACTCCAAGAACAGAACTTCAATATGGCAAACTCTTTCAAAAAGAAAATAATTCTACATGAAGAAATCCTCTGGCTCTCTCTAGTGCAATGAGTCTCAGCACCAACATGCTTCCACATTAGAAGGTGCAATCAAGCTGTTGGATGTTTAATTAAGTGTTGCATGTGACAGTGTATGTCAGGTTTAAACATATCTCTCTATTGTGTCCATCACTGCAGTACCTACCCACGTGACACAAGTGCTGGTACATGCCCTTCTTGGTAAATTAGGTATCTTTGAATAGATGTTCAAATGAATTGTTGATTGAGCTGAGCTTTATTTATTTTCATGTCAGTTCCCTATAATGAGGAAATACACTCAAGGTATTTGCTTTGCTTTTTTTTTTTTTTTTCTTTTTTGTCCCACTACTCTGCATTGTAAACAATATGTATTCACTCATTTTATCAGTATACCTATTTCCCTGTCCCTTTGAGAGCTCCGGCTGCATTATATCTCTCAATATTGGCAGGTCAGCTGTGCACTGGTTTCATGAAAATTCTTTTTCTACTGCAATAATCCACAACAGAAGGAGAACAAAAAATACAGGTAAAGCAGATTTATCTTTAGATAAGCCTGGGAAATTGTGCTCCTAATAGCACCAAAGATCCTCCTTCAGTCTACCACAAATACCACTGTAGAGCACATACCCAAGTCGATATGGCAGCAATCTTGCCATACCAGCATCTTTGTCCTTGCTCAGCCAAAAGTAAAGTGAAAATACACCTGTTGCAGAGTAAACTATAGCCTAATGCAAAGGTAGGGCTGGGAATACCTTTCCAAATGCATCCTACGTCTTTGGAAACTTGGAAGTTTGGATTTGATGATAGGAAACATCATCAGAACTGCTAGTGCAAACCGAGCTGCCAGGGCCACGTGTGACCTGGCCAACCTGCTAGCCTGTCTGCCTGGGTCTTGCTCAGCCTCTCAGCCTGCTCTCCCATAAACTCCGAGTTTCTCCGTCCCCGAGAGCTGGGGCTCTGTAGCCTCCCCTTCCAAAAGACATGAAAAGTTCATTGGCATCGAAAGGGAGAACTGATATTTCTTTTCTTTTACACAACTGCACTGAGGACAATTTTCACTGTGAGAACCAAGCCTCTCCTTGAGCTTGATTTGGGTTCATGTCACAATATTGACAACCTAACGGGATAGATAGTTTAATGGGAAGGAGTAGGAATAGATTTAAAACAAGATTCCACACTATATAATCTCTGTCCTCCTCCTTTCCCCACACCTGTGCACATTTCTATTGCTGACTTGTGAAGAGATGGCATCTGCGTGGCTTTGCAACATAACTCCTCAATGACAGGAAGTGACACCCACCAAAACCACCATATTTGGCCATTTTTTGCAATTGTGTATCTGCTGCCTTAGCCTAAACATTCCCAAATTACTGCCCATAATATAATTGAACTATTACTTTAACTATTACTACAACATACTCTGACCCTCCAGTACAAAAACAAAACAAAACTTGAGTTCCTCCCAAGATCATTTACAAGACAATTAGTCAGGTTCTAACATTTTTCCAGGCCTCTGCTTATCAAATTTTTATGCCAAAACATGGAACTAAGGCAAACATTACTGATGCTTTTCAGATTTTTCTTACCTAAAAAGATCATAACGTGCACCAAGGTCATAAAAGTCATGGTTAGAAGAAAAGTGCCTTGAAAAATTAGTTTTGTGCTAACAAAATGTGGTTCCCCACCTCCCCACATACCTTTAAGTGCTCTCTCTCTCTCTCATTTTTTATTTTTACTTTTAGAGCCAACGAAGAACTTGGAAGGTACAACAATTTTACTTCAAATAAATCACCACCATAAAATCATGACCAGATGACCATCTCCTGTCCTGATGCCATATACTGCAGTGTAAAAACCATCTCAAAACGGTCCTGCACCTGAGCCGCTCATCTCTGCTTCTCAGCCGGGCAAACTAGCTCAGCAGCAGTGCCAAAGTACGCGCCAAACTGCTCTCCATTCCCCAGTTTAAGCTGTTTCCACTGTCTCAGACGTCTCTGTTGAGCTGTGGAGAGGCCCCCAGTTCTGCTTCAGTGGGGAAAGAAACATCCCATAGGCAACCGAGTGTCAGATGCTTCCTGAATTGTTTACAGTCAGCTAACATCAGGGATACATTTGTTCCTCTTTCTGCCCAGACTGCTTTTTTTTTGTTGTTTTGATATTTTTTTGTAATGTTGCTGACAAGCACTTCTAGCTGTTACATAACAAACTCTATTTTACATCATTCAAAAGCCAATTTAAAAGGCACAATAAATTCCCTCTGAGGATATATTGTAACAGAAACCCACAATTTTATTTTTCAAAAACTAAGAAAAAAACTTCCTAAACTACCTCCCACATTTTAGTAAAGTTGTGGACTTAACTAAGATTAATCAAAGCAAAGAAAATTGTAATATTCTGAAAAGGAGAATAGCATGTCTGTGCGATGGGGAGTTTCTTACACACAAGTTTGCCAAAACACAGGCTGCAGAGTTACCAGAGAAGGCAACACATACTCTGAACATGTCTAGTTAGTGAAATACATTATTAATAGGAATAGCACAAGAATAGCAGGCAAAACTCCATATAAAATGGAGGTTCTTGTTTGGGAAATCCCAGCAGTTCCTCTGGCTCTTCAGTGTGCTTTCCTGTTTTGAAGCACTGAACTAGGACAGTGGTCAAATGCCACTCTGTAAGAAGTAATGTGTGCTGATGCTAAAATATTGGTTGCTTGTATTACAGGGTAAGCTCTTTGCTTATGCCTAAAATATATCTATGGTTAATCTTCACACCGGTGAATCTGAAGCATTTATTTGCAAGTTTTCCCATTGGATAGGATATATGCTTTCCATAGCTTTTGTTTCTTTGCCTTAAAAAATTACTGTCTCATTTTACACTCACATTGCAGAAGTCCTCAGTATGGTCAGTGCAAATTAGCTCCCTTTCAAACGAAGAATTTCGGTTACAGATTTATTTTGGTTTATCTTTCCATGAACCAACTCATGATCCAAGACCAGACTCTATGGGTTGCTGTTCTAACCAATCACTAATCATCTGAACCAATGTAAATGCATTGTTTTAATGATGAAATAACCAGATGATTCAGGGAAGAACAAGAACATGACTGAGCTTCCTTTGCTGGGGAAGTGATGCCATAGTTTCCAGTGGCTTTTTTTTTCTCTCAAATACTACTCCACCATAGTACTAGATTTTTCTTTCTTTCCTGGCCTGCACTGCTCAATGCTCACGTTCCAGCTACTGTTACTATTACTACTGGGCTATAATAACCTTGGTGCCTTTTCAGAGTCCTGCCTGGTTGAATCAAGTTCCTTCACTTCATCACAGACTCCCAGTATTAATAAACAAACATTTGAATTCCTGCTGACCACAGACAACTTTCTATTTGGTAGGAATATTTCTTTTAACTTCATTGTTTCTCCAAGACATGTGATATTAGCACTTCTTCTTTTCTTTGTTGTTCATTCCGCTTTTTGTAATATTCCTCTATCTCATGCCACATCTTTTACTCAAACTTTGCTCCTTATATTCTATAGCGAAAGGCTATAGAATATCCTCTTGTTTCCACCATTTTGTTTAAAACTGTTCTCATTTGTCATTAAGTTCCAAAAGACTAGATTTTTGGCAGTATTTTTCTTGGACTCCTTAGTTCTTTGCCATACACCAGGAGTTTTGCCTTATAGAACAAATTTTGCTTAAGTAGAGTAAAACACCCGTGGAGATACAGGACTGAACAGTAAACTAGTGTATGGAAGGGAAAAGATTACCATGTTGTGAAACATGCCAGGGTAGATTAGATACAGAAATAGATAACATCTCTTCTTTCAAGATATAACATTAGACTTGGTGGACTGCTAGGTGTCTCTTCCTTCAGTAAGACTACAGAAGGTTTCTTGATTTGAGCTCAATACAAATTAAAAAAACATAGGAAAAAGTCCTGCAGTGAGAGGTAAAGCTGAAAAAAGTTGCTGTCCATAATTTAAATTCTTCACATACATAATACTATGTCACTGGACAATGTAATATGTCATTGCAGGTCTATGTAATATGGTCATTACTCTTCTTCCTTTGATCAGAATTAAAATAAGGAGATTTCAACCCTGATTTCACTTCAGCGTCAATACTACTACATTCACACAACAGGAACTATTTCCTCTTTCCCTTTCTCTTCAGATTGCCTGCAAATCCGAGCATACGTTCGGTTTTAGCTCTGAATATCTTCACAACACGGATGAAAAATGATTTCCCAGGCATTTTGCATTCCTACTGAAATCCGCTGTATAATAGATGTCACGGGCCCTCTCTGCGGACCCACTAAATCAACCTCCGTCTGTCATGAGTCACTTTCCCTTCTGTTTTCTCAGCACACAAATATTTTGGTCCCCCGACTGACTGTACAAACCAGAGCGCTTGCTCAGGCAGTTACGTAAAGGGAATTGCCCGTCAGTGGACAACGAATGACCGATTGCAGAGGGGGTCATTACTGGGGAGCACGGCTAAGTGGAGAAGAGGAATCGCTGCGACGCGGCTCGGGGAATGACAAACCTCTCAGTCAAGACTTTTTCCACTATTCTTGACTTTAGAGCTTTGTCACTTAAGTGAAATCTAAATACTATTTGAGAGAATCTATTCTGAATTGGAAACTGGCATCATTCCTATCCCGTCTGGGTAGCCCGAAGGTTACAAAGTTATGCCAAAGGTACATTTACCCACCCCAGGTGTGCCAGATACTGATTAGGTAGGGCACAGTGTGTTTTAACTTTGCTGTTGTATAGCAGGCTTTCAAACGCATCTCCGTTTAAATATTTGCCATATAACACAATCTAATTCCTGTGCCCAGAGACATGAATATGCAGCTCAAATCATTAACAGCAAAATCCATCCTGCAGCTGAAAGGCAATTAGGTATTTCAAGATCATCCCACCCTTCAATTTTTGCCAAAATAAATACTTAACTGTGGGGAAATCCATATGTTGTTTACACTGTATAGAACACACCTCTCTGGCTGAGCAGGGCCGAGGTTTGATCGTCAAGACAGAGCTATTTGAAGTTTATAGAGCAATCTGACATATCAATTTTTTCAGTATTTTGTGTCTACGATATCAAGTACCTGGCCGGTGTAATCCTGGGGAAAACAGTATGACTTTATTAAATATATGAAGAAAATTCTCACTTCCATGGCTATGATTTTCTGTACACCGATATTCAGCTAAGACTCTTACTGGGAATTGCAAGTCCTTGCGAGTATACTTTTTAAAAATACGTCCACTTGAGTGTTTCTTTTCGCTAACAAGAATTTCCATATTTAATAAGGGAACAGCATTCACATGGGCATATCATCATCATAAAAATATAGCCATACATCTGTATTGCTTCATTGATTCTTTAACCCTTAAGGGTTTTTCTCCTCTTAATCTAATTAATATGACGTGACATAAATTCAGAAAGAGCATGAAAAGCACATAAATTAAAACAGGGACAGTCAATTAAATAAGTGTAAAGTTCTACAATGGGGCAGAAGCAGTGCAGGTAATGCCTGAAAAATAGCTCAGCTGACAATGACATGGGGCCTGGAAAAAGTTCTAAGCAATCTGTGATTTTCCTATATAAAAGGAAATATAATACTTTGGCTGTGTCACCTCATTAATGATCATGCACTTTTGGGGCCGATAACAGCAAGTACAGTAAGTATTTAACCAAAAGTTTTTCTACAATTGCACCAACAATTTCTATATGTTCATAGGCTCCTTCTTCTTAGGGTTGATGAGGTTTTAATATTGATTCAATGACAAACTGAACTGAGTATTTTACTTTTTGGGAAAAAATGAACATGTCGATGGCAGAGGTTGTCGGTTTTGCCAGTGAATAACAAGCATTTCGGGCTTTCTTCATTGAAATGTATCAGTAATTCTACCTTTTTCTCTGATTCATCCTTATCTTTGACACACATTTCAATGTTCTAATCTCAAATCATTAAGAGATGACAAAGCTTAGCAAACATTTCATTTTAGACAAATACTTATGAGTCAATGAAAATCTTTCACTTAGTCAAATGTCTAGTTTAACTGGGATGATATCTCCACATTTGACATGTTTTTGCAATTAGTTGGAAGTAGTTCTCTCATGACAGAGAACAATGTAAAATTGCAGGACTGTAAACCAAATCCTTCAGTGTCTCCTTAATTGTTACCTGCTTACAAAGCCTTAGGAATTTGAAAGTTATATTTATGTAAATAATAGAGATAATAGAGAGTAAGTTATTGATAATGTTCTGTATTGTATTTGTCTGTGAAATGATCCTCATAATGTGGCAAAATTCATATTCATGGGACTGCACTGTGGTTTTTTTTTTTTTTTTTTTTGGTTGCTTAATAATGAAAATGGGGCACAGAATCCACATTTTACTGCTTTGTAAAACTAAATAATGACATGCAATTTAGTTCCTACTGCTTCTGCCTGTGCAGATTTTACTTCTTTTTATTGTCCCACTTCAGTGGCTAATACATTACTCGGTTCAAAGTGGGAGGGATATGCTGAGAAAGGAATTTCAGTAATCTTACTTTAAACAAAAGGGGGTATGGCGATAGAAATATAGCTAATCTTTGTTATGCCTTTGAGATAGCGACTGTCAAGATACAGTTTAAGATTTCCAGTGTTTAACAGCGAAATTGTTGATATCTTATCTTTCCATTTCTTCTTTTTTATCTGAGATGAACATGAGCAAGTATTGCTGTATTGTACAACCAGTGTTTAGTAAACAACAAGAAGTGTTGTTAGATCTACAAATCCAGAAACAATACACCAAAAATTTATCAGCACTTTACATGCACACACAGATCTTCCTTTGATCTCCAAAACACTTGGGTAACATTGCCTGTCCCATGCTGAAACTCCCGATCCTTACATCAGTTCCAGGCTCGAGTCCAAAATTTACATTAGGACACATGGTGAATGATAGAGCCGGCTTGTTGTGTTTAGCAACTGCCTTGACTTTGTTTCCACATAAAACATTTTGAAACTTATTCCACTTCACGCATGTGGATTTGGCCATTGTTTTTAAACATATCAACTTAATACACAAAAGACTAAGCCCCGATGATACGAGTTTCAGATACACATCTTTACAGCCTTTCAGGTTGGAAAATGTGTTGAAATGTCATATTTTCCTTCTCTGGGTAGGCAGTGGAATAAGTCACCCATACAGCATGATAGCAGAGTTCAAGCCTACATGATGTGATTTCTTAGGGAATCCTTTCTACTACCTATCTCCAGCTGCAGGTTCAAATACAGTCAATAAAGCAAAGCTACTTAGTAGTAAGGGTAATGGCTTGCAAGGTTTGCAGAGCCCAAGCTGTGGAACGGGCTAGTTTCCCTCTAGCTTCAGCTTGATATTTCATCTCACACCATGGAAGCACATCCACGGTAGGCAGGGCTCAGCAGCAGCCCAGAGCAGCTCGCTCAACCACGCTGAGGAAATAGCTGCTGCTGTGAAGGCAACGGGCGGCAATCGAGCTGCTGGGACATGCTTTTTCACACCAGTTACCAGAGAGCACTAACACTAAAGATTCCCACTTTGATGTCAATCTCAAGCATGTAGACAGGCCCCAAAGGAAAAATAAATGTTGAAAATGACACATTATCCAGGCTTAGCTGAGTATCGAACCAAATGGGTGAATTCCACTCTCTGTGAACATTGATAAAACCCTTCTCTCTTCCGCAAAAAAAATGCTCTTTGATGAGTTAGTTTGGATTTTATAGCGAGTACAAAGTTTAAAGGTTTATGTCTTTTCCCGAAACTACGTTTAGCTGGGATCAGCTGCATAAAGTTTGTTTACATGCCTGTCCTACAACTCTGCAACTGCTGGGAGTGCTGAGAGGGGGAAGGGTATCCAGAGGCCTCTACCACAGACAAGCTGAACGTGGCCCAAGTGCAGACAAAATGGAGGGAAAACTCACTGTACCTCATGAGATTTTGAGTGCCATGAAGCAAGATTGGGAGCAATCGTATCCCAAGACAACTACCTAGGAAAACAACTCCCCAACTTCCAAACTGAGCAGGAGTTTCAAGCCTCTGTTTTCAAAGGGCGAAGTACCACGGATCCCGTGATGAGTGGCACCTTGATTCCTTGCCATGCTGTCTCTGCAAGCTAACTTCTAATCACATGCTTCACTGCTAAAACATGAAAGACAAATATAATCTACCTGAAAGGTTTGCTAGCATTGACCTTACGGACACTGTCATGGTTCTGCAGTTCACCAACATGTTTCAAAGCTCTAATCCTCATAACACTTTTAGATTCCTAAATTAAACATTTTGGTGGTGTTTAAACTTGCTGCTTTAAGGAAAGAGGTTAATGCAGTGCTTTGTTTTGTTTTAATTAGTTCATTTAGACATAATTTGTGGCAGGGACTTTCAGAAATAGTTTTTTGGGAATCAGATATACGTGCTTAGATTTCAGGTGCCTAAGATGACTCATTTTTTTTGTAACCTTCTGAAAACAAACAAAAACTCCCTGAAAACCCCAGTGCCTTGTTTTTTTTGACTAAACCAGCAATAGCCTAGGAAAACCACAGACTCATCATGCTCATATTTAAAACCAAAAATCATTATCCTCAAGCAAGTTTAATTAAAAATACTGAAGAGTTTATAATGCAGAAAAAATAGGTCAGGAAGGAATAATATAAAACAAAATTACTTCTTGAATATAGTCCAGTAGAAGTCAGGCAAGTCTGAACCTAGTTATTAATGATATCAGGGAGGAGATGGGATTACGATGTGTAGCAAAGTCTTGGGAAAACAAGAACATCTATTATCCAAACATAGCTGCAGAGCATTCCTGTTGGTTACTTTGTGAAGAACATTGCTTTTCAACATGCGGTTTGTGGTACTCTAAAAGAAGAGGCTCGAATTTTGTTTTGGCCTCTTTGCCTGAACTGTTATTTAGCCAATAACGCTCTAAGTAATAAAAATTATCCATTCATGCTCTAAAAGGTTTAGCTTTCTGACATTTGCAACATAAGTTCCAACAGACATCTGCACTGTTGAATACCTTTCCTGTATAAAACTGAAGTACGCATGACATTAAACTTTCATGGGTTAATGTCTCTAATGTTTAGGCATATTTTTTATATACATATACTTATTAGTTTAAATATAGATCTATATATATATCTATCATACTAATCTTCAAATAAAGCTGGGAGACTTCAGGTCAACAGACACCTTTGAACTCCTCAAAGAGCGCTTGATAGAAAAGCACAAAGTGACTTCAGAAAGTAATCTACTGATCTGGTTGACTTTCGGTAAGAGTTGTTCAACAGTGTAGGACAGACATGGTCAAGTCATAGCTTTTGTCAGTTGTTTCAATTATTTCATTTTCTCTTCAGTTTTGAAATATGAAATGTTAGAACTTTGGGAAATGTTGGAAACATGGGAAACTTTTTCCTTCTACAGATTAACTTCCTCATTTTAGAGGGTGCCGAAAAACTAATCTCTGCTGTTCTGTGTGTATGTGAGTTCTGCATTTGGCTATGTGATGTTTACACCCATGATAAGGCTGTGAAATATTTTCTACAGCTTTTAGCTCTTTCCATGTCAGGTTTACTGTGAGTTAACTTACTTAACTCACAGTGAGTTACTGTGAGATTATTTATCCAATGCAATAAATATTTATATATATTTTTTCTCTGTAAACATTTGAGCTCTCAAATTTTATTTCTAGCAGATTGAAGGGTCTTTTCTGATCAGATTTGTGTTCCAGAAGCAGCTTATTAATATATATCAATTAAGTTCTTTATTATGCAACCTCTTTAAAAATTAAAGGGCAGAGGTTCGTGAGGCTTTCATTAGGAGAAGTGTTTTCTAATTCTGACATATTTAGGATTTTTTTTCTTCCATATATGGATAATTATCCTAGTTTCTGATACTAATACTTGGCACAGAACCCAAACTGGGTGTTGCCAGTGTCTAATACAGAGGGAACACGTAAAGACAAAAATGAGAATTCTTGTTCATTACAATTCGAGATCATGTTATTCCATCTAGAGACAGATTTTCATTACAAGCTCACATTCAGCTGATTGGCCCTTAAAGCCCTCAAACTCTTTTCATGCATTGCATATTTCCAGAATAAGCCTATGGCCTGCCTCCCTTAAACATAATTTTGTATTTTGAAGATGTATGGGGGGGTAAAATGGCCTAACGTAAACTAGGTGACAAAACAATTACAAATACTTAGCAATTCTCCAGCTTTCATCAGTATTAATTTCATATATAATTCTTGTTCATTATGTCAAATAATAAAAATGAGCATAATTTTGCTATAGATAAACATATTTCACTTTCTTTTGCTAGACTGTGATACAGAACTTTTCCTCATGGAGGATGTGAACAGAGTCAGGTCGCAGCTCAATGTCACATCCACAAGTACCTGACCAAAGCTCTGCCCTGCTGCTTGCATGAGAGATCTCAGTGCTGGGTCCTTTCTCCCACGTATCATCCCACTGATTTCCATTCACTCTTGCACCATTAGGCAACTATACTGAGCCATGACTTCGCTCAAAGCAATCAGCAGCAGATAATTGTAGAACATGAACAAAAGCAAAGTACCTTGAAGGACGGAGAACGTTTCAAAGATGCAGCAGGATTAATTTCAGATAACTGTAGAACTTGACCAAGTTAATTATCAAAACATCTGTGCAAGGAAACCCCATAGGAATAAGAAATAATAAAGTTCCTGATGCTTTTTTTTGGGGGGGGAGGCGGGTGTGTGTGTAAATTGTCCTACTTTGTATTCTCACATACTATTTATGAGTTTATTAGGATTCTTACAAAGCGTTTTACTACTCAATTATTCTTATGCCTAACAATGCAAGCAGCTTTGTAAGAATGCAAGACAGATGAATCACTTCACAGAGCAAAGAAGAAAACAACAGATTGGTCAAACTTACTTTTTTCTTACAGGAATTTGTTTCTGCTGCGCCTCTCTGGCTTGCTACGTGTCCGTTGAGATTTATGCTTCCACCTCCTCTTTTTGTGTTTAGTTGTTTTAGGAGCAGAGACTATAAAATCATCTTGGCTAGAACCTAGAAAAAAGTAAGGATGTGGATTAAGTAAATAAGTCTTATTTGTAAGGCAGAACACCTGTGCAGATGGTACTGAAAATGTAAGCAAGCTCCTAGAAGCAGAAATCATGGGAATATTTGTGCTTCTATAGCACATAACACAAAGATGCCTCAGTCCTGAGCAGATGTCAAAGAACTATCATATGTTAATTAAATAATGACTGAGATTACAACAGCATAGCTATCATACATTTTCCAAAAATCTCCTTTCTAGCAAAAACAACATCTAACAAAATTTTTCTATTTTGTTCTGCCCATGCCTCAATACCTGATCACAGCTATCTAACGTTTAAATGAAACGCTTACTGCTGGTGTTTACAATGCTTCTAGCAGTTTGGAATAACAACAATGTTAATTATAAATGATGAACCAGAGATCAGATGTTAGTCAGCAAATTCTCCTGCTATTTGCAGGACAACATTGGTCTGAAGTCTAACTTGCTCATTTCCTGCCTGATGGTAATGAAGCATCTGAACCCTGGATGAACCTTAG
>JAVCKT010036067.1:0-13111 GCA_032273925.1 Rhynchotus rufescens | reverse complement strand
GAATACTTCTCTTGCCGCTTGTGCAGAAAGAAAGCCAAAAATATGCCAAGATAATCTTAGCTTTAATATTCCTTGGGAATACGCAAACTATGGTATACTGTAACCAGGTCCTGAAACAAGAGAATTTTTGAATTCTGTTCTTGAATTCGTCTACATAAATTGCCAGGAGTGTGTGTGAGTACTTCATTTTTGTTTTGTTTCCTTGTTTTTCTCTTTTAAATAGAGCAATAATATCTGGACGGTTGTTTGGCATGCATTTCTCCTAAAACAAATAAACAGAAATGCCTTTTCTCCTCGTAGAAGGAAATAGAGGATCAATGATGAAACATTTCATCCTTCTGGCAGTACTGTTCTCCTTGAGGACCGCACACTCACATCAAGGTAAATGTTTGAACATTTACTTAAGGTTGTTCATTTGTAACTCATCTGAGAGTTATATTCTTAATCAAATTATCCTCTTTGGTAAGGAGGTGAAGTAACTTATAAAAAGTATCTTCAGCAATCTGGTCATGAAAAGTTGTCATAGCTGTTTTTTTTTTTTTCTGCTTTCCTTCTGTCTTAAATGTCTTTGATCTGTAAATGTTTGATCCCTCCCTTTGAAATAATTTATTTCCTCTTTGACCACTTTATGCTTTTCCACATATTTCATATGCTTTATCTTTCCCATTTGCCTCATCTGTGTAAACTTTAGCTTTTCTGTTGGCTCATTTCTGATTGTTTTATTAAATATTAGAACCAGAATTTTATGTCTTGCAGTTTAGTTACATATCTAATACATATACAAAAAAAATCCCTGCATATATGTGGAGAACAAAGTTCAAGGTACGGATAACTTTCCAGAAGGCTGTTTGCACACTTGCTACTGGAAATAGATTGGGCCTCGCTCTAAAATGTTGAAAGAAGAAAAAGGAGATTTTTATGGTTTTTATGTGAGTATTTAAGAGGAAGATTTTATGAAGCTATAGTCTACATTATAGAAATTTTATTGCCTTAATTAAGATGAAGGAGGGAGAGAAATTTTGTTTTTCTTTTTATTTTTGTCTGTATGTGCTTGGTATCATGCCGAAAGGACTCTATTCGTAATTTGGACTTCTTTGTTCTCTCCTCTCTTTCTCCTTAAAATTTATGTGTTTGCTTTGCACTCACTCAAGGTGCCATTTTCTCGGTTTTGAGACTCTGTTACCAATATCCTACAACAGCAAAACTTCGCAATGCAGGCAAGTCCGAACAGCTGCTGCATTACAGTAACTTAGTGAATTGTTTTCCCAGACAGTTGCTCAGGGATAAAATTACTCTCTGTTGTTAATCATGAAGCTATTTCAGTTTGAAATAACTTTCAAGTTAAAGCAAGTCTTAAGATGCCTTGACTATTTAACTTTCCTAGGAGCTGCAGTTATCACTATGAATGCTAGTAATATTTATATCTATGTAATTTATACTACAAAGGTCTTTAATTCTGAAATTTTAATGCAGTGATTTGCAGGGTCTTGGCCTCTCGAAGAATCCTTTGTTATATTGTTTCTTGTACTTCTTGGTACAAGAAAGTGATGATGTTCATAAGCCCTGACTAGTAATGTGAACTCCATTACGCCAAGCTCTGCAGAAAATAAAGCTGAGAAGAGAACATACAGAGCTTATAATCTTTACAATAGACATTTTAGTGGCACTTGCAAATAAAATTGCCCAGAGAAGAAAGGAAAAGAAAAGGGAATCAGGAAAATTCAGAAGATAAGCAAAGGTTTCTTTAAATGGTGTGCCCAGAAGGAGCAACCAGACATATGAGAGAATTATGCAATATTTAGTACTTTTAGAATCTTTTACAAACACCCTGCAGTTTCATTAGCTAGTGGTTGATACAGTAACATTTTTTCTGCTTGTTTTTACAGTGCCTTCCTTTAATATATTTTCATAGTGGCCTTGTAAAATGCACAGGAGCCCTTACTCCTCTCCAGCTGTGTTTCTCAGCGCAAGCAGGCTTGTCCTCTGTGTTGTGCCATTTATTGCTCTCAGTTTTAATCATGCTCCAGGTGTGTCTACCTGCTGGAAGTGCTGAGCCACTTTACTGTTGCAAAACAGAGGTTTGGGTTTCTCCCTGCAGTGAGGAAAGATCTTCTCGTTCTGTCTCAGGTTCAGGAGATTTATGACGAAGGAACCATGGTGCAGACATGAGGTAGTTAAGAGGTATTCGGGCTGCTTGGTGCAAGGATTTCAGTTTGATGTGGGAAGGAGAATCTGAGTACTGAGGGTTGGTTCTACTTAATTTATCTTTTTTTGTGGGGAGAAGAGAGGGCTGCATGTTGCTAGTTTAGCTCATTTACACAAATTTGTCAGGTTTCAGTCACCCAGCCTATCCATCTCCTCACTGTGCGCTAGTTGGAGTTGTCTGTCAGAATTGTTTTTTTAAAATTGCCATAGAAGAGCTATGATTTATTTCCGTATAAAGCAACCATAACAATTTTGTCAAAATTTGTGTTTAAAAATTTTGTTAGAGAACAGCTATAAGATACATTTTTCTCTTTGACAAGATTGTTATATCAGCAGCATACCTAATTTAAAGGTTAGGTCTGGAAAATCAGGTAGGTCTTACTCAAACTGTTATCCAAAATCATGTGTTTTGACAAGCCCATTGCAAGCTTTTCTGAGCTACTGTGCCTATGACAGTTGTGTCTTTGGAGCTTTATAAAGGAGCTTGGAAAAATGTGGCTTCCACCCCTGAATCTAGCTAGAAATGGGTGCTCCACAGTAGCCTGAGTATTTAATTAGTATTTAAAAATTGCAAGCAGAATACCACAAAATGTAAAATGTGGGAGGCAGGTACTATACTAATGCTGTACTAGTCAATGAAATTCTCTGTATTTCAGTTTAGAAGAATTGTTTGTTTTTATTACTGTGCTAGAGGCGTGTTCAATGGGAATAACATCAAGTTATTCAGCATGTGGTCATCCTCATGTCATGCATTGGGTTAACATACGTCAATGAGAGTTTCTCCCTTGCAGTGCTCCTAGGTGTGGAGCCCTCTTGGGCACTTTCTTGGAGTGCTCTTTAGTTTCTGTTTTGCTGCCTGTCTGATCCGTACAACTATACAACAAAGCAGCGGCTGAATCTCACAAATGAGATGAGAAATGTAGCATAATTTTGCAAATTTGTACTTTTCTTACCCGTTTTTTTTCACTTCTGATGGATAATGAGAATTCAGGAGAGCAACGTTTTCTGTATAGATGATGCTACATCTGTTTGTGAGGTTTGGGTTCATTCTGTGAGGCTCATTCTGTGCTGGGAACTAAACCATTTTCCTTGGGAGGAGTATATGGAGGATCACGGGGAATGGAAAGAAAAGGAGAATGTTACTTTGTGCCTCTGTTTTTCACAGACAGACTTGCCAGGTCCCTTCCCTTAGGTTTGTTTCTTTGGGCTCGCCTATCCGTTTTCCCTGAGTAGGTTCAGCACTGAAGAAGGGGAAAACACAAGAATGATAATAGCCCAGGTGTGAGATCAGCCCAGTTTTCATATACAAAACGAGATCCCTCTCCTAGGCTCAGTTGCATAGTGCTTCATATGACAGGGTGACAAAGGTACAGGTAAGACTGACCAAAAAACAGGCAGCTAATACTACATACTGAAGAACAAGTTTACAGTTGATTCCTTAGCATATGTGGGATTTTAAGAGGCAAACATCAGTTTTACATTTACCACAAAGACTGTCACTAGCAGACTATTACCTGATAAATCCTCAAACAGCAATGAGATATCTCAGGCAGAAAAAAAATGGTTATCTTGTTTTGATGGCGAAAGTCTGGAATATGGGAGATGAAGTGTATATTGTCATGTGTTCCCAAAATACCAAAAAGTCCTTTCCTTCCACAGTTAATTTTATGGTTCACTTCCTTGCTTGCCTTGTTCTGGCTGCCTGCCTAGTCAGTCCTTGGCAGTGGAACTAACAATAATTCTGTTTTCCAGTAAAACCTAAAATTGCTGCTGCTTCATCATTTAGGCAAGTGAAGTTCATTCCCAAGCCCTCTACTTTATTTATACAATATCAAACATGAACTATTTGCCTTAAGTGCTGGGTTTCCCCAGGGTAACGTAACACTAATGGAAGTATTTTTCCATCTTTGCTGTTAAGCAACAGATTTGTTCTTAAGGGCCATGTCGTAAGTGGGGTCAGACAGGAAATTTTACTTCTGCATATGAAACATCTTTGCATTTTCCCTACAGGACACTCTGATTCTCTCAGATCATGCTATCATATATTCTGAAATGTTTGTCTTTAATTATCAAATATTAAGACTAATGTCAGAATTGACAGAGGAGGAAGATGCGTGTGTTTATACTTCTTCCTCCAGTACTGCACAGGAACAGTTTCTGAGACCCAGTCCCTGAAGAATGAAACTTTGATTTTTTTTCCTTTCCTGAAAAGCCTTTTATAGGATGGCAGTAATTCCCTCTAGATTGAAAACCTGTAACTTTCATTTTGTCTTTTTTTTTTCCTATACCTTTCAAAACAGAACAGATTTTTAAAAATACAGATAGTAGATGATTTTTTAAAAGATATAATTTACTGGAAGAGAGGATCATTTCTAAGTTGTTAGCTACGGCTCAATAAAGGGTTTTTCCTTATATTCTTTAGTTATAATCTAGACTTATATGTAAAACTCAGTGGTTTCAGTGTCTGCATTTTCATAATTATTAAACTTACTTATAAATTTTATACATATACAAAGTTTTACTTAAAAACATTTTTTTCCTTATTGCTATAGATAGATATGGATCAGATATAGTGTTTCTCTGGGGTCCTTCATTCCCTACAGCTAATGCAGAGATTTACACTGGGAAACTGCTACACTGGTGTTAGTGCAAAGTAGGCACTGTAAATTTTCAAAAGCATCTGTAGTGTGCATCACCTTGGAAATGTTTATAACCAGCATGGGCTTTGGGAAGATACTTAGGTATGGCTTAATTTAATTTTTGCTTATGATAGCTTTTGTTTGTTTGTTTGTTTGTTTGTTTGTTTTTTCCAATTCTCCTTTTGCTAGGACCCCAAGAGAGTCAGTGTCAGAGATGGGAGCAAGGTCTGATATGTCAAACTGCTTGCTCCGCTGCTTTGACTAATGTCCCTCATGAGAAGACTGCCCTGGAGCCTTTGGTCTTGTGTAGCTTAAACACAGCTGAAGGACAGAAGCATAGAAAACTATTAATATTTTTGTATCATTTTTGTGCTTCTAGAATCCCTCGTGTTTCCTGTAACGTACCTTCACGTTTCCAAAGATTTGCCTCTCCAGCGTCTGCAGGTGGAATGGGATATTGCCAAATCAGCACATGATGCCGAGCTCTCAATGTCCTTTGAAATACAAGTGAATCGAACAGAAGAAAACACTACTGTGTGGACAGTAAGTCTAGTTAAACAAAAAAAGGATATTTTAGATGTCTGCAATATGGATGTCTCTTAAACAAACTGAAATGTTCAGCCTGTACAGGTTGCACTATTAAGTTTACCATTTACAACAAAGTATTTTCCAAACCGAACTAGAACTACCTCCATATTTCAGTACATGCCACACTTGGCGTAATGTTACATCCAATTTCAGCAAAAACAAAACATTGGCTGAGAGAAGGGGGTCATTTCTCCCTGTGCAGAGTGCAGCTGCACCTTGTGCATCCTTTTGCAGGTACTGCAGTGGGCAGACTTAGGAGATCTGATTTTTAAGGCCTCTATTCACCTTCGAAGGTGCAGGTTCCCTGAGACCCTCTCAGAAAAAAAAAAACCCTTCTTTCCTCCTGATGCAGGCAATTAGTTATCTTTGTAGGCTGACTACCCTTCACTAGCGAGTAACTGAGCAAAAGTCATGTATTCCTGTAATTCATCTTGTGAACCAAAGTCTCAGTATTACGTAGGTTGTATAAATATTGGGCTTGGTCCTACTAGCAACTTTCTTATATCAAATGCTTACAGTTAGGGAATGAGATAGGGATGTCTCTTCTGGCAAGTCCTAGCCCATCTTATCACCTGAAGCTGGCGAATTTTGTCAGGAGGTGCAGATATAATCCCCCAAATCACTATGCTTTTTAAGCCTGCTCCTCATTTTTTCACCCGTCTCTGACTTCACTGTGAGAACAGCTATATCACAAGATTTTTTTTTCTCTCTTTTGGATCTTACAGGATCTTTGGAGAATTAAATGCAGGGTTTAGGAATATTATAGCTTTTTTATGAGTCATCTACTGATCTAATTGGAAGACTATTAAATCCATATGTGAAAAAACAGTAAAATTGGAAAACTGTTCTAATGCAATTAAAGCTTCTATTTGTTAATAGATTTTTTTTTCTGTTAAAAGAAAAAACACTGTTAAAAGAGTCATTACCTGTTGCTGATCAGCCAGTTAACAGTATTTTGTCTCTCTGAGTTTGAAGAACCACAACTTCATTGCGGAAGAGCTATGTCTAGTTTAGATGCCATTGGCCACATTGATACATTGATACAGATATCAACACTTCCTGGACAGATCTAATCCTGAAATTGAAAAGATGGATCATGTGTCTCCACAAATAAAATGTTTGTTTGGGATAATCTTCCAAGAAAATCTGTTAACTTGCAGGAAGAAAGAAAGAGATGTGCAAATCTAAGGACACAGCTTGTACTAGTAATCATAAAAAACATGGCATGGAAAATAAATAGGGTGTTTTGGATATCACTACCACACAGGAATGCATTTGTTTCTCTGTTATTCTGAACCAATAATGAAACTTTGAATCTGCTCATACCAGAGCACATACAGTCTATATAACTTTAAAAGCAGCAGCTGCATTCCTCAGTGCTCTAATTCAGAGTTAAATTGTAAAATGATTGCAGAATGTCTGTCAGAGTGATGCTATTATGAAAGTGCAGGTGCTGCTGATGGAAAGCAGCGATGGAAAGCAGCACTCTAGATGTCAGTGTGAGCCAGAGCTCTGATACAGCTCATTGGAGCATCATTGATCTCGGTGATGAGAATCTGGCATAGTTGCTTTTTTTAATTACTAGCCATTAATATAACTCTTTTGAGCCCCTTCTTCCTGCTTCTTATGGACTCTCGTGCCAGGGAAGATTCACACTTGGGGTGCCTTTTCATCCATATCTGTTTGTGTGACTAGTGGTGCCATTTTTAGTCTGAGTTGCCGAGTGGAGTGTTTGTATGGCCCTTTGAAGGCCCAGGTGGGCTGAGCAGGTACATTCTGAGAGGAATTTGCAAGGTTTTTCCCTAAGGGAACAGGAGAATTTTTTTTTTTGCATTCATATAATTTAATATAAAAATCTTTCCCAAATTATGGAGCATTTTTGCATTCACAATTTCTCAGGTCTGTTTTAAACTTCAGGTCATCTTTTTCCTGCTGAGATATGTACTCTAGCACTTTAGACAAGGTGCACCTCCAGAAAGCACTGTGTATATACAGGCTGCTCTAACAGGCACAAAAAGAATTTGCTGAAAGTCTCTGGAGGCAAGGCCAGTTCTTGAGAAGCAGGGCCTGACTCACAGTGAGGTTGTTATCAAGTAGTCTTGCCAGCATCTCATTCAGTACAATTCTGCTAGTACAGATTTTTAAGCAGTTACTTAGACCTCAGAGAATATGAGATCAGACGTGGCAGCTTGGATTTCATAGACTGATATTTGCAAAATCATTTTCCTCCTTCGAGCCTGCTTTCTCTCTCATGGTTCTTACTTGTAATTCCAAATATGTACATGCTGCTGTGATGTTAATCCCCTGCCTGACTTGCCTGCCTGTTTATAGGAGTTTTATAATGTCACACTTGACAAATCAGGGAAGCCTCTTCATTGGAACTGGGATTCGGACTTACCTCTGGAGTGTATGTCACACTCTATGAGAATCAGGAGTAAAGCAGAAGTATCAAAAACCTGGAGTCAGTGGAGTCTGTGGGACACCATCCCAGGTAAGCAAAATAAGACTTGGCATACTGCCTTTATTTTTGCCAGTAGACCGCTAGATTTTTATATGCTGATGATTTTAATGACAGTGACCAATTCAGGAGAGCGAACATCAAATTAATAATTTGTTTGGGACCATTTCATCTGTAAACACCAACCAACTCCTTTCTGCTGGCAGTGAGAGTAATTACATGAACCCTTGTCTTGATTTGCAGACTATTTCCTCAGATAGTTGGTGAAAAGTTTCAGAGCTTTTCTTGCTCACACATTAAAACAGCATGGGACCTTGGGTTTGAGTATATTTTGCATGTGTGTGCTTGATTTGAGAAGTCTCTTTTTATCACATAATGAAATGTAGAAATCTAAAGGAAGTTTTGGCCTGCTCACCTAACTTCAGCTTTTGCCCAAGGCAGGAGCCTTGACTGTAACTTAAGTTCTCCGTGGGTCAGGCTGGGGTCGAGGAGAGGAAGTGCCCAGCTGTGGCTGCATCATCTGTTGCTTGAATGTTCCTTTTGTCTTGGGTCAGAGCTCTGCCTAGTATGAAAGAAGCAGAGAGGGAGGAGCGAGTCAGCGTCGTAGGTCACTTGTACAGAACTGCTGTGAGTTGTGTGAGAACATATGGGGGTGGACTCACCACATAATCCAGTGATACAGCAAGAAACAGGTTTTCTTCAGATGACAACATATCTTACTGGAACAACTTGGTTTCCAGGGAATTCATATCATTTAAACAAACAGATATCTGTTGTCCTGTGCTTCAGAAAGAAATAGAATGGTTTTGCAAAAGAACTCCGTTCTTGTTTGAATCCACAACAGTTAGAGGTTGTAAAAGGAGTACGGGTCTGTACCTCAATCTTGGACATTTTATTTTTTAATTGAAATTGGATAGGGATCAAAAATTCTCTTTCCTTGTCACAAATGAATCCCACATTAAGACCTGATTCAGAGCTCTTTGAAAGGTAATGAATCCAGACTTCATCATATCCTTTAAATAGGTTGTTGAACTGTGCCTGTGTTCTCTGTGAATGTCTGTATAGACACTTAGATACAATTGCAAATCTAACTCATCCCTGTATAGTGAAGAAAGATGTATGAAAGTACATGAATTGATAGTATAACTTGGGCAGATGCTTGTGTAAATGCTCAGTTATGTATTCAGATTGACATTGCACCCCATGCCTTATTGTGTGTTAATTTACAGGTCTGGATATTTCAAATTACAGTCAACCGCAAATCTTTCCAGATGAAAAAGTTATAGAGGAAGGCTCTGACATTACTCTTTGCTGCATTGGAAGGAAAGGTCACATCATTACAGAATTCTTTTCATTGCCAGCTGTTCATAATTTCAGTCGCACAAACACTCAAATTGGTTTGCTCACTGCGAAAACTGTGGCCCATCAAAACCCGTCTCACGTCACAGTGTTCTGTCAAGAGTCTGGTGGGAAAGAGAACTACTACAATTACGCAGTCTTCTTCGTGGGCAGTAAGTGAATGCTTTAGTTTAGTTCTGTTTTCCTGTTGCTGTTAAGTCACGGAGGACTTGTGGGGAGGAAGCAGCAAAGCAAAAACTTGCTGGCATTGTCCTGCTGTACCTTGCTGAGCTCTGCTGGAATGACTGACCTTAGCTCTGTAAACTTACTTGCATGTAGAAAATATTACAGAATAAACTTGCTGTTTTAAACATGCTCAGATGCATTTGATGACTTGATCCCATGACAAGTGAATGATTTAATAAATAGATCTGTTTGAGTTCAACTTAGTTGTCTTTGTGCATGTAGTAGAACTCAATATAGCCATCCCCTTGCTGGTAGTAACCTTTGGGTGGAAAAACATGCCAATTAATTAATTTATTAATTGCAAAAAGTACTTCTCTACAGAAGTGTTTGAAATGCAATTAACTTGTATCGTAGTCCTGATTCACTGTATGCAGTGGTCATTGAATAAGTGCAGTTGAAATAATATCATCTGCAGTAAAGTGGGCTTTTAAACTTTGTAGTTTGTTAATATAGTGAGAATGTTGATGACTTTTGTCTTAATTTTCATGCTGTTGGCTCTTTGATTTTCCCCCTAACAAGAACCACCTGATGTACCTCATGATTTTTCCTGCCAAACTCCAGACATGAAAAAGATAATATGTACTTGGAGCCAAGGAGGAGACACCTATCTCTACGGACAGCATTCAACAAAATACACTATTTTTGAAGAGTAAGTCTCATTTAACTCCAGCGTTTGTTGTGCAGAACAACAGTCAATTTCTTTCTGCTCTGTAAAATCTGTCTGTTAGTTAGACAACCTACAGGTCCATCAGAGCAGCTTCTGCTTTATACAAGGTGTAATAGCACTTCCTTTGGGTCAGTTGCTTGGATATCTTTAGCTAAGGATGAAGATACACTGCAAGTAGGATATACATAACATAAAAGTATAAAGCAACTGTAACACAAAAGATAACAGAGATTTAAGGCCTTAAGCTAAATTTTAGGATGCTCATACCCCTTAAGATTGATGATAGCACCATTGACTCAAACCAATGATTCCCAACTAGCCCCAATTAGCCTAACTAGCTTCCTGGCTCTTCACCTTTAGGATTTTATAACTCTTCTAACTCTTCATGCTGGTGTTTTCCTACTTGACCTATTGAGCTACTATCGCATCTCAACAAGCCTGCTTCTGAGCGTGATTTTTACCTTTTCTTATGTCTCCGCAGACTTTCTCACACCTCTTTCTCAGCAGTTTGGGTCAAGGTTATGCAGCTGCAGCATAGCAGAGCTGAGCCTTTACTCCTTGCTATGCAGACAGCTAAATCCCTAGGAGAGAAGTAGAGCCTTGCATCAGGAACTGCAAGAGAGTGTCATGAGAGACTTTTGTTAAAAGGTCTCAACATAAGACAGATCATCATTGCATAGTAACTTCATAGGCTCTGCATCATTCATTTTCATTAACATAGTATGATGATGATGACAAAAAAAAATAAAAAGATGCATTGAAATTACTGTTTAATTTAGAAGCTTAACTGTAGCCATGAGAATGGTTTAATTCTTGGCATATCAAGTCCCTAATTTAGAAAGCTGTATGCTTATGGTGAAATTCTTGATATATTTAGTTATATTCCAAAAGGAAAAGAAGTAGGAAGAAGGCTTCTTCTTAAGGAAGAAATCAAACTTTCTTCTAATTGTAAGAATACCTACATTCATCCTCCTTTGGAGTAGGGGATAGAATTGGGTGACATCTCATAGCCTCAGCTTTATTTTCCATTAAGCTGTATTCTACCTGGACACAAACATTTCCATCTGTCTTGCTTCTACATTAAGGAAAATTGTCTTTCTTTCCCCTACCTTCTTCTTTGATAGATTTTCCCAAAAATTGATTCCATGCACAATAAATTGTTCTAAGCAGTGCTCATGTTCTTGGGATATAAACCAGCAGAGGGTCTATAATATCATGCTGACTGTTGAAAACTCACTGGGAAAGAAAACTGCCACGGATGCTTTCGATGTAACTCACAGAAGTAAGGCCTTTTCTGTTTCTTTGTTGAAGGCTCTGCCCTCTTTTTTATCCTAATACCTGGTTGCAAATTTAAATATGGTATTTTTTTTTTTTTTTTTTTTTTTTTTTTTTTTTGCCTTCCCCAGTTCTCAGCTATCTTTCCCCGGGCTATACTTATCTTTCTCTGTGCTTTAGTTACCTACTGCCTCTTCAGTTTCAGCTTTGCAAAGTTCTGTTAATGGTAGGAAACAGCTTTATTCCAAATATCAAATTTAGTTGTTGACATGACCCATTCTGGTTTCAAAATTCATCACTTCGATTGAGATGGTTCATAGTGTAAAAAGCAGCAATACAAAGATGCATTTATTTATTTAAAAAAAAATCTGTGTAGAAAACTTGGGAATTCATTCCATTCTCCAGAATATTATTGCTACTTATTACTGAAGTTACTATCTATCCAAAATGAAATGAAGCTGCTTGCTTTGAAGAAGTAAGTAAATAAAATGAATGGTACCTCTCCAAATAAGGTTTGACTTAGATGCGAAATGAATTCACATGAGCAGCTGTTGTCATGAGAGAGGGGAAGGTGTTAATGTGTCTTGGAGCACAGCTAATACAGGACAGTCACATCTGCCTTGCTAGTGTTGGAGAAGAGGAGTATTCAAGCATCAATTAAATAAAACAAGTTACTCAGTGAGCAGTATCTAGTGCTTGTAGTTCTTTTTTTTTTTTTCTTTTTTTTTTTTCCTGTTTATTTCCTTTATCACAGTGTCTGTGGTGTAACTCTTGGGTTCTGGCAGTGCCCCCTTCATTAGTGTTTCACTGGTTGCTGCTGTTTGTTTGGGCTTAAAGAAGCCTATAAGTTCTAAAAGTTGATAGCTTGATTCTTTGAGGGAGGAATAAATGAAGCAGGAAGAGAACAGGAGAGGAAACTGGGAGATGATAGAGAGACAACATAATTTTATAAATTTAATATTCATGGGGAATCATCAAGCTAAAATAGCCTACATTCAGTATTTAAGTTCATTAACAAGAATGTAAGAACATTAAAGCTCAACTTTTTTTTTTAGTCTGATTATTTTTACAGAAATTATATACAATATTTATTATGGATTAATCTTTTAGGGAGTGATTGCAGTAGAGTCCCTTATATTTTTTTTTCTGATCCTGTCAATATTTAATGTATAATTTGCCCTATTTAAAAAATGTCCCAAAATAAAGGAAATGAAGTACATCATTTCCAATTCTGTGTACAACAGTAAGGGTTTTCTGTGTCAAACGTGAACTCCTTTCATTCTAGAATTCCTCAGTTTGCAATTCCTGCTCCATGAAGCTCTAGCAAAGTGGCCCACACTTATAAGCACATTCCACACTTGTATCATTGTGTCTTATTTCTTGTGATCAAACTGACTCTCTGGGAAGGTTTGAGAACTGCTGCCTTGCCCAGACCCTGAATTTGGTTGAGTTTGCAGAGAAAGTCTTCAACTGGGTCTTTTGCTTGTGATGTTCCAAGTTATCCCCAAGTCAGTGCAAGTATTTTTTGTTTGTTTGTTTTTTAACTTGAGTAATGTTTCTTTACAGGGATATGTTTACATTCTAAAATCATTTTTTACTGATTTATATCTACCTATCTGCCTACACAGACAGAAATATCTATGTATTTCTTGCATGCTTTTACTGCTCAGCTAAAATACTTTAAAAGCTTTCATT
>JAVCKT010036064.1:0-12740 GCA_032273925.1 Rhynchotus rufescens | reverse complement strand
AATTCTTCATTACATTATAATCTGGTGTGCAAAGAAGAGCTACGATGAGTCATAGGAATGATTCATTCAGTCCTAGTTCTGGCTACAAGAAAATGTGGGTTGCATACATTTCAATGTCAGCAATAGTACGGATGATATGATGGTGCTTGATGTAAAAAAACAATAATATTAGAACAATGGCAAAATGCAGCTGCAATGGCACTATATTGTGTCATTTTTTGTCGAGTTTTCTAGCAAGTGAGGCATATGTGATCACATTTCCTGTATGTCTCCCAGCACTTCTCCTATCCCATTCACCCAACACTGGTTTAGTTTCCCGCTCAGTCTTTGGCAGGGCCCTGGATGACAGCTGTTCTGCAGCAAGCCTCCCTGATTTGTGGCTAAAGAGCTGTCTAGGCTCTCATGCCATGAGAGCGTTTGCCCTAGCAAGATCTGAAATGTGGAATGATGAGAATGAAAAAGTCTTTGTCAAATGGCATATACTTAATTTAGGACTTGTATACATGCTAACAAGAAAAGCTAAGAAACAAGACAGAAAGCAGAAGGTATATCTGTACTTATAAACCTGTCTTCAGAAAACTAGACTTCACTTGGTCAACTACTCAGAAAAAAACATATTTTTACTTTACTGGTCAATATACTGCTACTTCATACTGTGGTAATTTTTTTTTTTTTTTTGAGCAAAGGACGTACTCTTCCTCCCTCTCTCTTTTTATTGAAAATATTTCAATACTTCCTCTCTGTCTAAGGAAATACTTGTATTTAATTAATGCAATGAGATAAAATGAGAAACACTGGACCACACAGAAAGATGGGGCAAGTAGCATGAAAGCACATTAAACTGAACATAAAATTAGAGCTTCCATGCAGAGGAATCCATAAACTTCTGGGTCTTCGCACTGGGATTTTAAATGGAGAATAGGGCAAGTAGAACTCTGAAAATTTCTGGCTTAACTTTTCAAAGAAGAGGAGAAAATATGTTTTAATTATTCCTTGTAATGTTACCAGTAGCATAGAAACATAGAAATAAGTTGAAATAGAGCTGAATTTGCACACTTTTTAAGAGGTGAGTACAAAGTTGACATTTCCAACTGCAGGAAACCCAGAAGGATCATGACTGTTTTGGATAAGTCAGCTCGTATTTCTTATTAGAAACAATGGAAAATTCTCCTTGGAATATGTTAGAGCTGCCAGCAGATAACTAGGCCTCTGAAAAGTCCCTGGCTTGAAATTAAGCTAACTAAGCAGGATGTGGAAAGTTAGTGCACATGGAATGAGACATTGCTGAGCATAGATAACAATGTGAGAAGAGAACAAGAGTCTCTGAGTGCTGTGAGAGTGATTGGATTTTGTGGGTTATTAACGGGGGGATTGCATGAGAAAAAGGCTCAATTTTGCGTGTTGTTGAAGGGGACAGTAGAAGGCCTTCAGTAGAGCAGACTCTTACAAGGCTAGCAGTACCTGGGTGATCTTACCAGGTTATAAAGCATCTGGCATGATGAATGAAGTAAAATTAGGACCAGTGAGGAGAAAGTAATTAGGGGTTTGTTGTTTATTTTGGTGGAGATGGAGGTGGAAAAAAAGGAAAAAAATGAGATAAGTGATAGGCAAATACTACATTCAAGATGGTTCAATATGATCTACCAGGCCCTCTTGCCTGTCAGTCTAAATAATCTAAATAATCAGTGCAGTCTAAATAAGGACAAATAACCAGACTTGCTGTTATGAATATACCACTTCTGCTCCTTCCATGAAACTGTTTCCAAGGCCATGTGAACTTGAGAGCTGCTTTTCCTGGCAAACAGGACGCTATATGGCCAAGTATCTTGATCACTGTCAGCCTATTTCAGTATTCCAGGCCGGACAGCACTCGCAAGGACTGACCACTTTTTAAGAGGGCTGCTGCTTTGCTTAGTCAGTTGTGATCAACACAATGGCTTTCAGCTGAAGACCAGTCTCCAGCAGTTTGACCCAGAGGTCCATACTAGCACCAGTATTGTTTAACCTCTTAATTAAACATCCAGATGACGTGACAGAGGTCACCCTAAGCCAGTTTAAAGATGACACAAAATCAGGAGGATCATCTCTCATAGATGTTTAGCCATCTCCATGTTTAGCATGGAGAAGAGAAAGCTCAGGGGGAAGCGCCTCAATGTGACTAAATATCTGATGGAGGAATAAAGAAGATTGAGCTAGGCTCCTCTCTGTGATGTCTAGTGACAAGACTAGAAGTCATGGGCACAAATTCAAATGAGGGAAGTTCCATATAAATATAAGGAAAATCTTTTTTTACTATCAAGGTAACTGAGCACTGGAGCAGGTTTTCCAGGGAGGTGGCAAGGTTTCCACCCTTATAGATATTCAAGTCTTCTGTTCAGGGTCCTGGACAAACCAGCTGAACCTGTTTTACACAGAGGGTTGGATGAGGTAATGTCCAGGGTTGCCTTCCAACCTCAGTGATTCTGGGATTCCATAAAGAGATTCTGAACTGATATGATAATTTCGTATATCTGACTCCTTGACCAACAAGTTTAATTTTTATCTTTATAAATGTTATCTCACTGGGTGCATATTTGGATGATTTATGTTTTTAATGTAATCTGAAAAAACACAAGGATATTCTTTCACTTAGAAAGTTTTCACAAATAAGGATGGATACTCATTTTGAAAGGGATGAAGCAGTCCTTGGCCAGGTAATTGGAATGTTTTTTATGGCCCAAATATTTCTAGACCAAATATTTGGTCTGACATCCATCCAACATTGTTTGTGGGGACATCTGCTTTCTATGTGACACATCAGATCCAATTTTTGTGGCATTGTTTAAATAAGCCCTTGAGAGGCCCCAAACAGCCCTTCAATCATTGTAAAAACAAGGCATCAGTTACATCATTACTCTGGTGATTCAGTTGAAGAATAGTACGTTGTGATTTTTCTCACTTGTTTCATAGATTGTTTCATGTTTCCAGAATTTTTAGAAGGAGCATTTATTTTTTAAAATTTGATGCCTGAGGAAAGTAAGAATGCATCTTCTTTTCACCTTTTTCTTCTTCTGTTTAGAATACCTTTTATTTCATACAGTATAATCTTTGAGGACAAGGTGGACTAGAAAAGGGTTAGAGACTGTATTGTCTCTATTGTCTCTATTGTCTTTATTGTCTCTATTGTATCTCAATGATGAGGATGATGTTGGAGTTACCCAGAATGATTGTGGTGATGGTACTTGGTTCTTTTTAATAAACAACTTGCTTCACCAATCAAAGCCTAGAACAAGTGCTTTCTCTAGTCTGTTTTTTCCTTTTTTTTTAAGGACATGTTGAAAAAATTTGGGTATGTAAGAGAATGACGAACTGAAGATCAGTGAAAAAATTTATGACAGGGGCATATAGAAATAGTTTGTTCTAGCTGAGACCACTGCAGTGCTGGATATGTCTTAACATGACTACCTTCATGCTTTAAAGTTGAAGAATGACAGTGACAAATAAATTATTTGCTGTAAACCCTCTGCCACTGGAGATAATTAATCTTCTTGGCAACATTTAGAGGGATAATAATCTGTCTGGATAGCTAATTTCCTGTCTTCCCACACAAAATCAATTATACATTTAAACTAAAGTTTTTAAAATATTTTTAATTTTTTTTAGTGGGAACTTTGAAACAGTATGCTAAAGATAAGATCATTGTTTTATCCTCTTGTTTTCCACAGAACAGGATAGAACTACTACTCTGCATATTTGTGCCAGAAAAAGTGTCCCTGGAGCCAGCTGGGGTGTTCCTTATCAGAAGCACATGGAATTAGAATAGTCACAATTTATAGGAAGAGGAGTGTGTATGGAATAAAGAGACAGTACAGAATAAAGAGGCAGTACGTGGTCGTTGTGGGAGGTTAGATCTAGTTAGTGACCATTTTATATTATTAGCTTTTGTTAGAAGACTCAGTATGATCTAATTGTTTTGAGCTAGATTAGGAAGGATTGGGAAGTAAGCAGAAACTGTAATTGCAGGTTAAGAATTATTGGTCTTGGATCAGTCATCTTGTCTGTATTTGTAAATCTTTTTGAGATTTAAATCTCTTGAGTCCTTTTTCCTTTGAGCTACTCTGACTTTAGCAATACATTTGCTTTATCGTTTTGACACTTAGCCTTTTTTTTTTTTTGACATTCTAATTAATATTAGAAAAAATGATAGACATTCTTAAACCTAGAAAGAAGCCAACTGAACTGAACAGATCCAATATCCTTACTTAGCTCTTTCAAGCCATTACTTAAGGCAGAATTTGGATTTGTTGATTTCTCCTATGTGTATGTCACAGTCCTCTGGAAACATCTATTATTCTAGGTACTGGTTGCAAAAATTACAACCATGGTCTTAATCTGATAAAGAAATGCTCTATAACAGACATCTAAGTCTACCTTGACAACTAAACAAGTCACACAGAACATTGTGTATCTGACTAGTTCTGAGAACACACAGTGAACCTCCTTGAGGGTTTGGCATCTGTATCAGTCATTTAGAGTTTACATACCACTTGCCCTGTTCACTAACTCCAGCAAAGGTTACTGCACACAGAGATGAGACTTGGCCTTCTACAAGAAATTTAAGAAGAGCTTGAGAGCTGAGAGATTGGAGCTTGAAACCAAATGGATTATAGTATCTACATTTCATTTGGTCTAAAAAGTAGCCCATAGTAAATTTTTTTTGCAGTAAAAGGGCTGTATAGAACTGCACATGTAGGTGTCTGATTCATTATCACATATAACTCAATGGTGTTTTGAAATTAACAAAAGCCTATGTAAATATTATATTAGTTATACCTTGATTGCAAAACATACCCTAAAGATTTCACACTACGCGCTTGTCCTGTCTATCATAGGGTGCTGCTCCTCTGTTTGGTATGAGGCATCTTACAAAAATGAAGCACATCATAATCACTCACACTAAAAGAGTGAGCAGTATGTTAAATTTTAACCCTTCAGCTCCCAGTATTGTTCACTGGTGCGTGTTAAATATTGAGCATTATGGCACTTGTAGAAACATGTAGACAATAAATACTTGCCATTGTATCTTGGCATAGATAATAAGCCAAATATCTCCTTAAAACATAGAGAATTCTTTTCTCCTCAGATAATTTTCACAATACAAATGGTGTAATGAAACAGTAAATGAGAATTTTGTTTTATGATCCTAGGGAAGTACTACTGGGATTCACTTTATCTTGGTGATACTAGATTGTACTTAGCTGTATACAAATAAATCACCTTTGTGCAGGCAACTTCTACATAAAAAGATCCTGCTATATCACAGCTATTTCAAATTTTAAACTGTTACAACATCATTATCCATGACAAAATATAGTGCACAGAAGGCACCAAAGGCCTCTCTGGTTTTTGGAAGGCCTCTCTGGACTCCATGGAATTGTCCAATAGCTTGTATGTATGTATGTGTATATATATATATATATATATATATATATACACGTATTATACTAAAGTAATTATATGTTAACTCCATGAAGTTTGATGTTGATAGAGTGTGTCCTTGATTGCTCAATATGTATTGACCTTGTTGTCAGACCCACAGTACGTTAGTTGAGTTTGGAATTCACCACAAACATGTGCTAAAAAAGGTATATGTGATAAAAAAAGAAAAAAAAAGTGCAAACATGGGGGATTCATTGAGGCCCTCAATTTAATATTATTGCTAATTATTAGTATTATGATTATCATTGTACAATTAATGGAGGTAGCTAGCTTTGAAAATAGTAAGTGAAAATATTCCTGTTCAATACAGTTCACACTCCATGTTTGATGTTGTCTTGGTTTCTCAATGTCTACATTCCCAAAACTCACACATAAAGGAAAAAGTTTATATAGAGAGCTTCTTTTCAGCTCACACTCACCTCCCCATTTTTATCCCAGGTGTATTGACAGAGTGGGTGATCTGGTTCTCACCACTAGATACATGCTAAAAAGGAACACAGGCATCTGGTGATATTTGCTGCTCAAGCATCTCCCACAAAACCAACCCAAACATAATTTAATGCCGAGCCGACTCCTATTTTATATAAATCTTAATGATATCCTAGATTTTCTGTTTAATTTTTCATATTTATAGGTTTATGAAGAAATACCTGTAATTCTATGAAAAGTTGACAGAATAAACTATTTTCAATTGCCATAAATTAAAAAAAAATCTGCTATAAGGTAGATTTGAGTGAACTAATCAAGGATTTGAGTGAACTAATGCTTTGATCTCTGACATCTCTGCAGAGTTGAGTAACTCAGTTTCAAAGACAGTGTGAACAGAGAAAGGAACCATCAATGACACCTCAGAATTAAAATTAAGTTATATTGAAATAAGACTACGTTTGTGATTTTATAATGATGAGGAAACTCATTCAAAGAAGCTGTTCCTCTCTTGTTTGTCATGTACCACTGTCTGTGACAGACCAAGAAATCAGAAAAGCAGCAGCAGCTTAACTGAGACAACTGGCAGAAAGCTGGCTTGAAAAGACAGTATTCACCATGAGTGACTTACGGGAAAAGGCAGTAGAAAACAGAAAAAAATCTTTGTTAGATCTAAGCAAATAAGATTCTTTTTTTTAAAATTGTATAATCTCTTTCACATGGCAGAAACTTGGACAGATTCTTCAAGCACAGTGACAGAGCTGCTTCAATTGATCAAATAAATTTGAAGCAGTTATCATACTGTCTTTTTTTGGCCAATGCTGCAGCTCTTCTCAAGATCAAATAAACAAAGAATTATACCACAAAAATTTCTGATAAAATGCTGATGTTGAGGAATTAAACAGCTTTGCAAACAGGGGAAGATGAAGATGGTATTTGTGATTTATTAGCTGAAACCAACACAACAAAGAATATAGTATGCAATTATCATGGCAGGTATTACATTAACTTGCCATCACCAGACGATGATCTATGTAACTGACAGTGCTATTCTGGTTATTAAGATTTACAGGTTTTAATGGAGTTCACATATAGTATGTGCCAGATAAAAAGGCTGGCAAAATGAGAATTGTTTGTGTTCTTTGGCTGAAATATTGTTTTGTATGTAAGGAACAGAACTGGGACTGAGGCACTGGATTAATTTTCAGTCTCATATGTTGCTCATAATACTTAAATGTGGATTATTTATTCACTTTGGTCTTGTTTCCTCGCTTGTGGCATAAGAAAAATCATACTTTCTGGACTGACAGAGGGTTAAACTAATATTGGTAAAGATGATTGAATTGCACTATATAAATGTAAAGTATTACTATAATTTCACAAACAGAAAATCTTCAGAGTTATGAAGTACTCCACTTTCTCATATCTTGCCAAATTGTATTTCAGGACACAGTGCGAGTTCTAATGTCAAAGTATATGTCTTAATTTCTTAGTGGAGAGGAGCCTGACAAACATGTCCTGGGAGGAGTCTTATAGTCTCAGAACAGCATTTTATCCAGCATATAGATCCCATCATTCCTAGACCCCAAAGGCTGTTGGAAGAAATCCTGGCAGTCAAGCAGTAGTCTACCGATACTATAGACTATTAGTACTATCAGTACTATGAGCAGTAAAATGAAAAGTAAAGGAAAAAATAGATGCCATCAGCTCTTCAGGAAGTCTCTATGTTTTCTATAGCTGAGGATACATCAAGGAATAGTCAGTTTATTTTCAGTTTCTTATAGTGCTCTTTAACTGAACTTTTCTTTTGTTGGTCTCTTGAAAAAAGGGCCTATTAAAGCCAAAATAGATTTCAGAGTCTGAGGAGAGGAAGCAGTAAAATCATGAGCTAAGTGAATGTGAGAAAGGATTAGTAATAAATTAAATGAAGGTAGACTTGATTATGCTTTTTGTTGTTGATGTTTGTCTATCTCAAATATGTTAGAACTTTACATGTGCAGAAGAAACAAAATTCTTTTCTTTATATCTTCAAGAACACATGGAACACTCTATGATATTATCTGATATTTAGTTTTTGCTTGCATTTCACAAAAAATTGTACAAAATCAAGGCAAGGGACCTAGAATTTTCCAGTCTAAATGATTATAAATATTCAGCTTAAATTGATGTCAATATGAATTGTGTGAATTATCACAGGTGATGCAGGACACATAAAATAAAATCTTAGTGACAAATGAGAGTAAACTCAAAGCAAAGGAAAATTTGTCTCAAATAAAGATGGAGACTGACCAGCTGCTACTTACCCTGTCATTTGGGAACCAAACTCCTGTTATTGCCCTCCACGCTACTCCTTCCTCATTCCTCCCTGCCAAGCAGTTACTCTGGTCATGCCCTCTGTGCAGGGGATAGCGGCAGCATCTATCTTATGCCTGGGGCCATGTACAGCTGCTGTTGAAAGGGTGAATTTCACCTGTTATGAATCTATTAGACATACGACCACCAGGTGGCATAAAAACTATGTAAAATATCACAAAGGAGTTGTATCTAGTACAACACAATGCTTAGTTTTAAGAATACGGATATTTGAATACTCAGAGGTCATAGCTCTGAATTTTGATTATTAGTGCATTTAAAAATAGTAGCTAATGATTTTAAAACTATTGACTTTGCATATCTACCATTAGAAATGGCCCATATACCATATGAAATTCATTAGTTTTCTTTCTATCACAAGCTTAAGTAGCTTTACAGATGTAAAAGAATAAATTTAATTGCACCGATTTGCATAGAAACACATCCGACCTCTTTGAAAAGAAATCCAAGCCAAGTTACAACCTTCTAAGAACTGTAGTGCAGCTTCCAATATCACAATAGATTTTTTTTTCTTTATTATAAATTAGTTCCTAGATTATTCTAATAGGAAAACTCAGTACAATTGGTTTTAGCCCAACAGAAAAGCAAGATAAATGTTGACAGGAGGTATTGAATAGAAAATAAGGGACTAGAGATGGCAGAAAGGATTCTAACATGAAAACAGAGAATTACCTATAATGAGATCTCTGATGCAATTCTTTCTCCCCTCCTCCCACACCTGCTGTCCCCTCTACCTTATTTTCATGGGCTGAAAACAAATATCATAGACAAATTCTCACAATGAAACCTATATTGGTCACTACTCCACGTTAGTCTTTTTGTATGTTTCTTGAACCTTTGTTTTTTTTCCTCATTGATTCCTTTTTTTTTTTTCATTTGCTGATCATCTCTTTTGTACTGTTCAAGGTTTCTTGAGCTCCCATGCAGTATTTTTATATAGAGTTATGACACTGGGAAGTCAGAACTATTCTTTTTAATGTTCTTTTCTTCCTTTGACTACATTCCTTCCTTACTCTGTCACTCTATTTTTTTGAGCTTCCATTCTTTTCATGATTTTTTTTTTTATACTCTGGCTAAGTGTTCAGTATCTTATTTGATAGTTTCTTTTTCTCCTTAATGTTAATATTCCTGACTTTATGATTTAAATTACTTTCTCTTTTATTTTCCTATATTCAATTTTCATTTCTTTTGGATATTGCTGTCACTTCTGATGCAAGTCATTTAATCTACCCAACTTCTGTCTCAGCCTCATATTTTAAATGAATTTCTCACCTTTTCCTCTAACTCTCTCCTCATCCTTTCTCTGTCACCATTAAGAACTTGTGACAGATTAGTTTAATCCATCCATGATTCATGTCTGATACAGAGTTGGATTAATGTGAAGAATGTATTATGAAAATTGCTTATAGCTTTAAAAGTGGAATGAACTGGTTTCAGGTTGACACCTTCAGCCTAGACCAATGGCAGATAAAAATACGATATGTGGCTAACAGCTTACAACAGACAGCTCTTCCTAAGGTGAAGTTAATCTAAATGAAGATATAAAGAAGCATGAAGTAATATATATTGTCTATATGCAGTTTCAGGAAGATCTGTTTTCAGACCTTTCTGTATATAAGAAAAATAGGAGCCAAAATACTTATTCTAAACTATAAAGGGATGGAGTTCTCAGGTGGAGTATATTGTTCTATTGGACTCAGAAGAATTTAATAGGTCAATTAAGAGCCAGTGAAATGGCAAAGATGCTTCATTACATCAACAGAGTGTACTTCTGTTCTACTCACTCCCTTCCAATGGGACCAAGGGAACAACAGAATGCGAAAGGAGACAATGCCCTTTCTGTTACTTCACTCTAATGATGTCCAGATGGAGCCATCTAACTTCATGTTGGACAAGTATGAGATGAGGCATGTTAAGTAGACCATCTCTTCTGATTGTATTTTTCCCAGAAGAGTTGTTCAAATCAGCTATTGGAATTCTGTGTTGATTCAAGAATTTTTCATAGCCTGCAACAGAAAATAGAAGCAACCTTTGGTCTCTAAGGAGAGACAGGAAAAGAAGGGCTGGAGCTTTTGGTGAATAGAGTTCCTGACCAAAAGATACCATCATATTAGCAAGTCATGGTCTAGGTTTAGTCCTACAGTGAACTCAGAAGAACCTTCTATATTCCTTTGACAGAACGTTTTTTTCAACAGCTGCAAGTGATACAGTGCCACAGATTTCTATGTCTCTTCTGAAAAAAAAAAAGAAGAGTAGAATAACAGTGATATTTTTAGTGCAACAGTTACATTAGAAACATAACTTGTGTATTATTATTACTAGAATTAATTGAATTAATTAAGTCACTATCTAGATTCAAAGAAGCCTTAAAGTTCTAACTCATGTTTTGTATGAGATATCAAAGGTAAGGAAAATAGTATTATGGTGAAATCCTCAAACATGGAAGTCCTCCTTTTCTTTGTTAAAACATCTTCCCACTGGAATAGGCCAAAGCTATATTCCTTGCATTTAATCAAATGATCTAAATAAATTTGCAATCCTGTATGATTATCTATCATTACAGTGAAAAGAAGTTTCTCTTTCACTTTAAAGGCCTTTATTTTCAAAACTGTTGTTACATTTCTATGTAAATTTAGATAAATTAGTTCAAGCAGAGACTACATTTTTATTTCAATTATGAAAACTATGGGATTTTTTTTTTGTACATAAAGTCTCTTTCCATGACTGGTCTGATGCCAGCCAAATTCAATTTCAGGTTTCTCATTTTCAGTTGGATTCTGTAGGTAAAGTCAGGCCATTTGCTGTTAACATTTAAAGCACTGTGTACACTTAGGAAACTGTACAAATAATAATGTTGATTCATCAAACAGCTGGAAATACATTTAGAAGTGATATTTTGGATTATTTATTTGGTAATTTCCTTCTGCTAGATGCTTGGAATCAATAAAAACAAACCCTTAGTCAGAACTAGGTGCACAAAAATGGCAATAATTTGTTTCCTATTATGGATGATGGAAAATTTCAGTGAGGAACTTGGACGTACTGAAGGGATTGTCGTAAGTTAAAATAGATTTTGTTAACACTCACCACAAGACATGCACATTATTGATCAATTTTATTCCCATTTGTATGTCACAGACATAAATTAGGTTATAAAGGCAGGCCTAAATAGTGGGAAAGAAGATCACTAAGGTCCCTGCACTTATGGCACCTAAATCAGCACACACTGAATAACAAGAAATGTGTGTTTGTCTGGTGCAGGTTTAAGTACAAGTAATTCTCAGAACGTTTAAGTACTCTAAACATCTCCTCCTCATAGCTGCTTTTGCTGCCTCACATGACTATGCCCAAACCTTATATTTCAGTCTAAACCCAAACTTCTTATGAGACTTCTTGCACTTTTACTATTCTTCTTTCATAGCTAATAAATACCTAGTATTTGCATAAAAAGGCAAGGTTTGAAGATAAAGAGGAGTTAGCTGTTTTCTTCTTGGAGACAGGCCACCTCTTCAATTTTCTTCTGCAGCTTTTTTATCCACTTACAGTGGATTTTGCTTTCTAGAAGGTCTGCCAAGTAAAACCTGTACTCTGGCACCTGTGTTTTTATTTCAACTGCTTATCATTTTTTTTGTTGTTTTACCTACTTTCCTACTCTTAACTCAAAATCATTCAGAAATTATCCCTTCACTTCAATGGATTGCTGTTCCTTTCCATATTTTTGATAATATAGGTCCCACTTCCAAAGAAGGGTCTTTTTCCATAGTTTATAAAGGCAATTGCCTTTATAGCATGAGCAGAATTACTTTCGGTGGCTTTCAGAAATTATTCTTTTCTAATTATCTTACACACCAAGAATTGAAACCATCAAACTACATCAGTAACTTTGTTTCACATAAATGTGTTAGTATCTACAAGGCAATTTAGAAATATTAAAGCCAAAGGAAAATCTACTTTTCTACTGTCAGTTGTTTTTGAAAACATCAAACAGATTTTTAAATTAATTAAAATAGCCCATTTTATTTTTTTATGAAGAATATAATAATAATTTGAAATAGGCATTGAAATATTATATATTATATTATAAGTAGTTGTATAGTCATATATGACTCTAGGGCCAGAAGAGACTATTATGGGAGTTTGTCCAACTTCCATGTAAAAAATGTGCCACAAGACTTTTCACAGTATGTTCATGAAATTCAAAATTTCTCTTTGACTTACAGCCTTTTTTACATTTCATATGCTTTATTATTTTTTTGCCATGACACACCATTATTTAAATATGCAGCAGTGAAAACTATCTCATCCACTCAGTGAACAGCTGCTGTTTAATAACCTACCTAACTGCTGATGGGAAATAACTACTAGTTTATCACTTTCAGTTGTAACTAAATCACGACTCCTTCCTTCCTTCCTTCCTTCCTTCCTTCCTTCCTTCCTTCCTTCCTTCCTTCCTTCCTTCCTTC
>JAVCKT010036063.1:0-15759 GCA_032273925.1 Rhynchotus rufescens | reverse complement strand
GGCCGCCCCCCAGCCCGGCCGGAGCCGCGCGCCGCCCACGGGACCCCCCGGCGCCCGCCGCCCGCCGTGCATGAGGCTGCGACGCAGGTGAGCGGGGACACGGGGGAGCGGGCACACGGAAACGCCGTCGCGGCTCCCCGCGTCACCCGTTGCCCTCCCGCAGAACGCAGGACCCGCGTCCGCAGCGACACCCCTTCCGATGTCCCGGCATGAGGCTTCTCCGACAACGGTGCAACCCGCCAGCAACCACCGGCCCAACGCCTGCTGCTTCTGCTGGTGCTGCTGCTGCAGCTGCTCGTGGTACGTCCCGTGCCCGGCACCGCGTCCCCCCTTCCCGGGGTGGCATTTGGGGACATCGACCTTGCAAGCTCGCGCCCTGCTGCTTGCAACTTGCTCGTGCACGGAGCCTTCGGGGACAGCGGAGCCGTGTTTCCCTCCTCGCTGTCCCTGCAAGGGATGGGGAGCATTTGAGGGGACACCGAGGACCCCCCTGCAGCGTTTCCCTCTGCCAGCCGGGCGCGGGGCTGTGGCGCAAGCAGGAAACGCTGCGGTTGCCGCTGGGTCCGGAGCGCCGGCACCGGGGGAAGTTGGATGGGGGCCACTTTCCTCTTGTGCACGCTGGGGGGAATCACAGGCCATGGCAGCCCCCAGGGGCCCTCCGCTCGCTGGGATATCCTGGGATGGGTTTCCCCCGGGAAAAGGGCAGCGGGAAGCTGGGAATGACCGAGCAGCCGGCGCTGAGATGCACTGACCTCTGCCGGCTGCTCCGAGGCTGCTGCAATTGCCCAAATGCAGGAAAATGCAGGAAAACCGGTGGTGCATTTAGGTCACAGCACTGGGCATTGGGGCAGGGGACACGGGGACCCGTTACTACCTCTCCGCGTGCCCGTTAGGAACGAGGACCGGGAGCGAGCATGGAGGGCGTCTCGGGAGACCAAACTGGAGCCCATCCCAAACTGTGAAGCCTGGTGAGTGCAGGGGCAGGAGGGGAAGGGGCAGCAGGAGCTTGTGCCGGGGGGTGGCAGCGTGAAGGAGGTGGCAGGAGGTGACACGGAGCAGTGCAGCCTCCCCTTGCACCCTGCAACCACCCTGCAATGCTGCAACACTCACGGAGGTTGCAAAAGCCGCAGCACCCAACATTGCACTGCCCGGATTAATTCCCCCCGGATTAATTACCGGCCCGCTTTGGCGCCGCGCTGACGCTCTCCCCGGCGCCCGCAGCGCCAGGCCCACGGCCGAGGAGGTGCGCGGCTGGGCACAGTCCTTCGACAAGCTGATGAAGAGCCCGGCGGGTCGCAACGTCTTCCGGGAGTTCTTGCGGACTGAGTACAGCGAGGAGAACATGCTCTTCTGGCTGGCGTGCGAGGAGCTCAAGGGCGAGTGCAACAAGCACAGCATCGACGAGAAGGCCCGCACCATCTACGAGGACTACATCTCCATCCTGTCGCCCAAAGAGGTAGGGGCCAAGCGCGTGAGCAGCTCGTGGCGGGGACACCAGGGCATGGGAGCATCCCAAGGGAGGAGCATCCCATGGATGGGAGCACCCTCCGATTGCAGCATCCCAACGATGGGAGCATCCCAAGATGAATGTGCCCCGGATAGGAGAACCTCAGGGTGGGAGTATCCCAAGGGGAGAGCATCCCAATGATGGGAGCATCCCAAGATGAGAGCACTGGATAGGAAAACCCCAGAGTGGGAGCATTCCAAGACGGGAGCAACCCAAGATGAGAGCATCCCTGATAGGAGAACCCCAGGGTGGGAGCATTCTAAGATGGGAGCACTCCAGTGTTGGACCATCCCAAAGAGGGGAGCATCCCAAGGATGGGAGCATCTCAAGTTAAGAGTATCCAATAGGAGAACCCCCAGGGTGAGAGCATTCCAAGATGGGAGCACCTCTGGGTGGGACCATCCCAAAGACGGGAGCATCCCAAGTATGGGAGCATCCCAAGGCAGGTGCATCCCAAGGATGGGAGCATCCCAAGGCAGGTGCATCCCAAGGATGTGAGCACCCCTGGGTGGGAGCATCCCAAAGAAGGGACCATCCCAAAGAAGGGAGCATCCCAGGGATGGGAGCATCCCAAGGATGGGAGCATCCCAGGGATGGGAGCATCCCAAGGCAGGCGCGTGCCAAGGATGAGCACATCCCAAGGCAGGCGCATGCCAAGGTGGGCACATGCCAAGGGTGGGCGCATGCCAAGGTGGGCGCCTGCCCATCCGCGCCCACCCCAGCACCCCTCTCCCCGCCGCTCCGCGCCGGGCGCCGCCGCTCACGGCCGCTCTCCCCGGCACGCAGGTGAGCCTGGACTCGCGCGTGCGGGAGGTCATCAACCGCAAGATGCAGGAGCCGTCCTCGCACACGTTCGACGACGCGCAGCTGCAGATCTACACGCTCATGCACAGGGACTCGTACCCCCGCTTCCTCAACTCGGCCATCTACAAGGCGCTGCTGCAGGGCGCCTCGCGCTCCTCCTCCGAGTCCTAGGCCCCGCCACCACCCCCTTTTTAGCTTTTTACCCAGGATCTGGCCTCGCGACGGCGGCCGCGCCGCTCAAGGTGCCGCGTCCGGACGGCGGGGACAGTTTGGGACACGTTGGGGGGCCACGGGCCGCCCCCCAGGGGCTCTAGGAGGCCACTTGATCCCCACCGCTGCCCAGGAGTCCCCACACAGGGACCAGTTTGGGGAGGTCAGGGTTGGCAATGGGGAGGGGGCTGGGGGGGGGGGTTGTTTGTTGTTGTTTTGATTTTTTTAACTTTTTATTTTAATTGCTTTTTTTTTGGTTGGCTTTTACGGCGGGGCGGGGGCAGGCGCCTGTGTACATATAAACGCTCGCCAGGTTTACGCCGCTCCGTCTGTTCTGCCGCGCGGCATCGGGCCAGGACCGGGTCGGGGCCGCGTCCCCCTGGATCCCCCCGTCCGCTCGCCCCACGCCAGCAACTGGGAATGGGGGAAAAACAGGAGCTGGGCAGAGAATCCCATCCCGGTGATCATTGCTCCCAGAGACCCGGGATGCCCAAAGCGACAGCCCCTATCCTGCTGGCACTTCCCTCCGCATCCCGGAGCCGCATCCCGGCCGGGCTCCACGTGGGCTAGGAGGCTCCCAGGGAGGATACAGGGTATCCTGGGATTCTGCTCCAGCCAGCAGGACTGTTCAGAGGCTGGTTCTCACCCCAAACCAGCCCCATGGTGTCATCCCCATCGCCCCTTTTCCCGTCTTCTCAAAGAGGGAGGGAAGAGGGAAGAGGGGGCAGGGAGGAAAGAGAAGGAGCACTGGTACTTTTTACTGAAGATGATTTTTAAACACATTCTCCTCCTAGTTTGGGTTTGCTGTTTGTTTCCTTCCTTCCTTCCTTCCTAGTGGTGGGATGGCACGGATATTCCTGTCAGTAAGTTTACCTTTGCTTGCCGAGCTGGAAATACAGCTCAAAGCAAGGCATTTTTTGAGAGAGAGCAGAGCTAGCTGGTTTCCTCGGGGCCGTTCTCAGGGTTTTCAGCAGGTACCAAGGCAGCCAAGGAGCCGCTTCGCTGCCGAGGGCTCCCGGCTCCCTGTGTTTTAAGAGGGATGCGGCATCCACCAACGGCTGTGGAATCGCGGACGGCACCGCGAGGCCAGAGCCTCTTCCCTCGCCTCGGAGAAGCTGCTTGTCCAGTTTGGAATCTCTGCTCCCTATGGAATTCCGAACTGCCAACTGACTGCACCCCGGTGCAACCTCCCCTTACAGTAATAGAGGGAGGAGGGAAATAACTTGGTAATTCACTGGTTTCTGCTCACGGGTTAGACCCCAAGCTTTTCCCATGTGTTACCGTGAGGACGCTACTCCCTCCGCAGGCTGCTGGAATAATCCAATCCCGCACTCCTGGCATCCTTGGATCTCCCCTTCCTGGGAGCACTGGGGGCAGCCTTGAAAGCCACCGCCCTGCGGAAAGGATCCTGCCGGGATTGCAGCCCCAGGAGGAGCTTCCCAGGCGTGGCAAGGGGCTGGGAGCGCCTGTGGCCTCCCTTTCATGTGGCTGCCTCCTCCTCTCGAATCCTCCCGAGCCCTGGCGAACGGCTGCTCCCTGGCAGGCTGCAAAGCCAGTGGAAATACCAGTTTTTCACTCTGGAGCAGGCAGCAATGCACCAGAAGAGGCACCTGCAAACGCTGCCGTGCAGAGGACGGACCCAGCCTCAAGCTCTGAAGTCTCCCTGGGGGCCTTGAAGGCCATGCAGAAAAGCCAGGTAAGATCTGGGAAGCGAGGGGAGATACTAAGAGTATCACATTGAAACTGCCTTGAGGAAAGAGCTTCTACTTCCCCCTCACTAACCATCTGATGTGCAGGAACCCAAGGTCACAATGGAGTCTCGCTCTATTTCTAGCTCCCTTCTTCCTCATCTCTCCCTCCTTGCAGGCATTAGCTCCAGGCTCACTTCGAAACCTCATCCATTTGCAGAGCTAAATTCTAACAGCCCCTACTGACCTCTATAATCCCAGTCTCCTCCAGCTCGGGACTGCTGGGAAGTTCTCTGCATTTCAAGCTTTTCCCCCTAGCCCTTCTGCTAGGTCCTCCAGAAAAATGAGCCCGCCTTTCACCAGCCAGGCCAGGAGCAGAGCACACGAAAACTGGGAGCTCTCTAGGATTCCCTTTTAACACCCTCAGTGGCCAGTGAATTCCCTCCACCTACTTCATTATTGGTGGTTTCTGGCTAAATCGGGATTGTTCCCAGGTTCCTTGGATCGGGAGCAGCTGGTTACAGGAGCAGCCTTGGGCAAGGTGAGACACTCGGCCAGCAGGAACACTGAAAGTCCAGGCCAGCCCTGACCTTCCTCCTCCCCAACAAGGTGCCAAAGGAGCCTCAGCTCCACGATGCTCCTTCCATGGAGGCTGGGAGCCGTGGGGAGCGCTCACCTCACCAGGCCTGTGCCTAGTGTTCTTTCTAGTCTGTTACATCCTGGATAATGTGTCCTCGATCCCCTCTTTGCAGCAGGTGACATCACTAGGTGTGTGTCACACACGAGGAACCCAGCCCCAAAGGACTAAACCAGTGCCAAGACAGTAAATACCACTGATCTCCAACTGAACTTGAGAGCATCATCCAGTCTGTGGCCCCAAAGCTGTGTGCCCCCAACAGGCCTGGATTTGGCCCAGTGCTTTATGGCTCATGAGCTGATTAAAAACCAGTCTTTGTGGACTGGGAGAACACTTACGAGCAGCTTCTTGCCTTCTGGTAGTCCAAGCACTGCCCAGTGCTCCTCCATCCGGGCACAGACTGGCCGTCCAGCTCTCGTGTGCCGCAAACGCCAAGTGCTGCACGCCCACAGTTGGAATAAAAGTCAGAAACTGACAAAAATGTTTAATATTAGTTTGGAAGAAAAAGTTACCATACTCGCTTAGATGAGAAAATAACGACTACGTGTGTTTAGTGAGCTCTCCTGCTAAAACTGTCCAGCCACTGCTGTGGCTCTCCACTTAGGCCCAAGCAGGGAGGCCGGGCTCCCTGCAGCTGCGCTCAGTGCGTGACACAAAGCAAACTCACTTGGGATACAAAACACAACAGCCGCGGGAGCTGGCGGATGGAGGCTGCACTCTGCTCTGCGTTTGGCTGCCGCTCGCGGGCCATGGCACATTTCAGCAGAACTGCAAGAGAAGGGAGGTTAAACCCCGATTAGAAAAGCGGGCTGCGCCGGGGAGGTGCGGGGCGTGCGCTGGTTGCCTGCAGGAAGGTGGGGATCCAGGTGATGGTTGCTCAGGCGGGCAAGGGCTGGGGCTTTGGCAGAGCTCAGCCCCGCTGCAGGAGCTGCACAGAGCTCCCCTTTGCACCCCTCAGCTCTGGCACTTGGCAGTGCTGCCCTTTCTGCTCACCGGGAGCGGGTAGGGAGCCTTCTGCTCCCGTCCACCTTCTCTGCACAGAGCATAACGGAGCAGGTTTAGAATCCTAAAGGTTGTCCTCGCCACCATCTCTTGGAGGGGCACGGGGAGCATGAAAAGCACCATGAAGCTGCTCAGGACAGAACAGGGGATTGCAGCGGGGGGGATGAGAAGGTGAGACATGACCCCAGCTGGTCTGCAGAGAGAGGATGAACCCGGGAGCTCTGGCCTCTGCGCTGGGAGGAGGGCTCCCTCGCTAGCGCAGTGTCAGTGCTGGGCAAGCACCTCTGAGGCCAGCAGTACCGTGGGTGCAGCTACCCTAACACCCCTCAGTGCCAGTAATATCCTTGGTGCGCTACCTTCCAGCGATTCCCACACTCGTTGCACACGACGAAGGTGGTCATGGGCTCATCAGAGCTGCGGGTCTGCACCTGCGGAAGGAGAGAGGGGAGATGAGAGCCGAGCAGTGCACGGGGCCACGCAGCAGCAGCTCCCTGTGCCTTCAGCCACCAGGGAACCCCGCTGGCCATCTGCTCCCGGCCACAGGCCACGGAGAAGCCAGCTCTGGAAAGGCAAAGGGAGCCTACATGTCAAACGAGCCAGATTTTTGTTTTACACACAAATATGCACCTATATACATAGGTGCTAGGAGACTTGCCAATCCTGTAGCTAAGCCAGGCTTCGCATGCCAGTGAAAATGTTTGTTTAGATCATTTAAGCATGAACAACGTATTAGCTAAGTGCTATCAACAGCTGCCTGCCAGCATCAGGGACCACTGGGGACGGACTCAGCCTTCCAGCAGTGAAAGGCCACTGCTGGGGACTGGAGGCCAGCAGCGATGTCCCCCTCAGCCCTTTTGCTGTCCCTTTCTCAGGGGCAGCTCTGGAGGTGCCCGTCCCCACAGCTGGTCCCTCTCCACACCATTCCCAGGTGCTCAGTGCTGAGGCCACAAAACTCGCAGCCCATCAAGCACATATTCCAAGTGCAACACGTAAAAAAGCACTCAAGCCGTTCCCTTTTCCATACCTGCGTCCCAGGCTCCCAGGAACACACTTAGCAGGTTCTGCACATTTCTAGTCTGTTTTGTATTTGAGCCATTAAGGAGCTCTGATATTTAACCCAGATGTGACTGCTGCCTCCGAGCAGCTCTTGCCAGACACACATACTTTGCTAAAAATCAGATTTTCGTGGCATTTAAATACCACAAGGCACCGGGTTTACACTGAAAATACGGGCACTCCCTGCATTAATCAGCCAGCAGAACTATGCTGAGGGGTAATTATGGTGATCTCTGTAATTACCCAATGTGCAGAGTCGCAGTATTTGCAGGATGCAAATTAAGCATGTTTTGCAAGCATGCTGCATAGCTAAATTCTGTAATTCTCACCCGATGTCAGTGCTTCGCTCTGTATGTTTTCAAAAGCACCAGTTCATCTACTTGAAATTTAGAACCTCTCTGTCACCAGGTAACATTTGGTGATTATCTTTCCATTGCAAAACTAATAAAAATACAGAAAACCTTTTGTTATTTACATCTAGAAGATTCTGCCCTGACCTGCTGCAGAGCACTTTAAGTGAGGCCAGGGCCCCAGATACTGCTGATGCAGCTGAGATACAGCCCAGTTCCAGGCAAGCTGGAGGGACACGGGCAGAGCCAGCCCCTGGGATGCAGGACTGCTCTTGAGCCCAAGGAAAAGCCCTGTCAGCTGCCTGCACATCTGTGCAGTGTCACATCTGTGCTTGCACATTGCAACCCAGCTTGTTCCTGGATTATTCTGGATATTCTGGATATTTCTGAAAATCTGACTCAGGGCAAAGGCACATTGATCTCCAGGCGGCTGCAGTGGACAAGGGAACCAAAAAGCCCTGGCAATGCATGTGGTTTGGAGCAGCTGCCCATCAAAGAGAACAAGTCCTCTCTTCCTGCTCGCTCTGTGGCTTCATTTATCCTTTACTATAATGTTCCATCTGTGTGTATTGCTTGATTTTAAATAGGGAGGATTTATCCAGCTGCAGTCTATCTACACTCCTTAATTTGCACTTTTAATACCACCGACATGCCTGCCTTTGTCCCAGCAGCCTCTCTTCTCTCTACTACCCACTCCCCTTTCTTTCCCAAATCTCCACACTTCTTTAAGGCCTTCCCAGCACCTGTTTCCAGTGCAAAGCTCTCTCAAGCTGCTCATGTATCACTTGCTGACAGCTTCCTTGCTGGCTGCTGATGCAAAAACCCTGCTTTTAGAGATGCAAATCAGCATTTGCACAAATGGGCAGAACAATTTCTGCAAGCTTCGAGGGAGAGATGTGCACAAGATCAGCAGCACCATGTTGTAAAAGCCCTGAATGTGTAAAAAGTGACATGAGTGTCAAAATTTGTCCTGTGCTGCAGTGCTTGACACAGAGCTCAGGACCAGTGGAGATCATGTCCCGTGCTTGGGTCAGTGCTGTGGGGGCTGTAGGAGCCAGAAGACCAACCTGGGTGTAGGTGCAGTTCTTCTTCTTGCATTTCCCACAGGTGAAGAGGTCGGTCTGCGTCCCTCCCGTCTTGGCCATCTGATGCTCCCGGATTGCTTCTTTCGTCATGGCTTTCCTGATTTCTTTCAGCTCGTTACTGGCCATTTCCTTTCCAAAAAAAAAAAGGCAATAAAACCACATCTGTCCAGAGTTTTACCACCACACCCACTGCAGGGGAAAGAAGCAACAGGGCAGGATGGCTTAAGGGATAGGTAATAAAGGGAGAGGCCTTTTGTTTCTGGTTATTGCCTAATATCTAGTGCTTTTTCACGATCTGAAGCCCCAGAAGACTCCCCTCCACACTGCAAATCCCACTGCTAACCTATTCCCCCATGCACTCTGGCAGCAGCTGCACCCCGAGCCGTGCAGCCCTCTCAGCAGACCAAGTCCCCACTTCAACCCAATCCCACTGCCACAGCCCCTGTGTGCGACAGACCCTCTCTGACTTCCTCACCTCCGAGGTCATCACCGCGATCTGCTCAGGGGTAATGGCCCCGCACAGCACGTTCTTCTTCAGCTCAGGGTTTTTGGAGTCCTTCAGGTTCGAGATGCGGCTCCTCACGCGGTTTTTGTACTTCATGTCGGTGTTCTTGATGTCCTGGTATATGCGTGCGTGGCAGTCAAGGAGCGTGCAACCAACACGGAGAACTCCAAGCACTTTCCACACCGTTCAGGTGTAGCAGGAATTGTCCCTGCTGCCAGGACATACAACAGGGTGCTGCCATCCCAAGACACTCTCTGCTCTGGGAGGGTAACACTGGATTTGGGAACAGATTTCTGCAATCCCAGAGTCCAGGGGCTATCAATTCTTCTGGCCTTTTCCCTGTGCTGGAAATAACCTTTACTTTCAGTTATGCAGCAAGGCAGCCACAAAACCCTCTGCTAACAGCATCCAGCTGCAGCTCCCTCCCCATCGGCCCCATATCAAGCAATCTCCTGGCTTATCTCACACCTGCCTGCAACTTGATCCCCACTGCTCCATCCTCCCCATCGCTTTTGCCCCACGTCAAACTCTCCTCAGGAGGGAGGCAGAGGGAAGCTGCATGTACCTGGAAGCAGAGCTGCGAACGTGAAGCAGAATTTTGGCAGGAGGGAGAAATTGAGGCCTGAAAATCCATGTGGTGCAACCGGGAAGGAAAGGGCTGTGTCAATCACCCCGGCAGGGGCTCGGCTCGGAGCTCCCAGTACCACATTCACGTTTCCTTAGTGATCCAGGACCGAGCCAAGCGGAGCTGGACGCCAACCCCGAGCCCTGGCAGCAGAGCACCGCAATATTCATACGAAGAGAGCAGATTGACCCATTTTTCCCCATTAATTTCCTGGCCTGGGGGCTCCACTCCTGCAGGCCCTTGAAAAGCCCCATACAGCAAGGATATATTCTTCGATCTGGGCTGCTATGTGCTCGCAGTCAGCGCCAATGGCAACGTAGTCATCTGCAAGAGAAGAGAACGGGAGGTCAATCACTTCCAAACACGCAACTGTATTTCTGAGATGATACAAAACTACATAGTTTATTATTCTGATTTAGGTGCTCCTGACATCAGCTGGCATCCTGGCCTTTGGTCTAGGCACCCTTCGACTCTTTTGAAAAGGCCAATGATAAAAACAGACAAATCCAGCCAGTTTATGCCCTCTACCTCTCTGCTAGATGGGCTACACTGGACCACGGGTAAAAAGAACCTGCTCCCCCTTCCCCACAATACACACAGTTTTCCAAAATCCAGTGTGTCCCTGGTACGATTGAAGTCCAGCACATAGAGCCAGGAACTGATTCTCAGTGGACACAGGTGTCAGTGAGAAGCAGCTCCACTGGATCAACTAATGGGGCCTGAAAATACACAGCGCTGGAGTCGAGCCTGCGTTTCACAGCTCTGTGCTCCATCCCACCTTACCTTTCCTTTACAGACCCCTTCTTGTCCTTTAAACAGCATCATACAGAGCACAGGAGCTGCAAGAGCTTGGACACTGGTTATGTTAACCCATACCATAAAGCAGGGGAAGGTAGAGCAGAGCAGGGCTCAGCTAAATGCAGCACCAGAGGTGAAGGGGCTATTTATCAGGCTCCACAGAGCAAGGGTTTTGATAAGAGCTGCACAAAGTATGCAATGCAACATATATGTACACATATACATCAGCAAGGCTTGAAATGTATACATACACATTCAGCAAAGATAGAAATGATGATTTTCTGAACCTGCCATCTACACTCCCAAGAACTCCCAAGCCCACCTGGATGCCACCCTGTGCCACATGCTCTGAGTGTCCCTGCCTGAGCAGGGGGTTGGACTGGATGATTTCTAGAGCTCCCTTCCAACCTCAACCATCTGGGATTCCGGGATTCCTCAGCTGCAAGCACTCCTGCTTGCACACACAATTCCTAATGCATCGCCTGACACACTGCCATGGTCCAGCTCAATGCCAAATCCTATGCAAGTGTCCAGAAATGCAGCAAATCTAACACAGGGGTGACCAGTGGCTGGACTTTGCTGAGCGGAGATCCCGCTGCCAGGAGGCACGAGGAGCTACGGAGCACATCGGACAACACGTGGTCTCCTCCCTGCCTTACCATCGGCCTGCAGAGCGGTGGTCAGCATTTCTCTGCATTTGTTGCGGACCGCGTCGCAGGTGACGGGCGCTGGAGGGAAGCTGGTGATTTTGGGGGTGGTCGGAGTCTTCGGAGGCTCCTGCCTTTTGTTGGAGCTAAAAGAGAAACTTCACCTGTCAGAATGCCGCAGTTCGGGTCACTGAGAGCACTGAAGGGACCGGCAGGCACACGGCCAAGCACTCTGTTAATCATAATATAAAACCAGTCAGAGGAAACGGTGCAAAGAGACATGCCCCAAACCAGCACACAGCGCCATACAGCAGCCACCATCACAACCCCAACACAGGCTCCTCCATGGACTCTGATGCTTTAAACCACATCACGACCACTGATATCACTGATATCAACGCCAGACCAGTAGATATCAACTGAAGACATCGTGAAGCTGCTGGACACTGTCAGTCACACAAGCTCACAGGACTTCTGTGAGCACCAGCACTTGCTGGGTCTGTTATCGCAGCCGCACAGCCCGTCCTGTCCCTCCTGCTTCCCAAAATACAACAAATATTCTCCATAACTGCTCCCAGAAGCAAGGGAGCAGAAGGCAGCACTAAGGGTAATCTCAGTGGGTGCTGAGCTGCTCCTCAACTCACATCTACGATGTCAGAGCAGAGGAGAACAGCAAAACAGAAAAAGCCCCACTAAGAACCAGCCCTGCAGCTTCCATGCTAGGAAGAAGAAAGGAACCGGCTCCTTCAGCTCTGGTATTTTCAAAAAACACATCACAGGGCCTTTGATTTTCCTCGTGGCTCTGGACAAGTGTTTTGATTCCTCCTCTTGCAGAAGAGCATCCCTGCACGGGCACATGCAGTTCACACAGGTGCCAGGCTGACAGAAGACAAATAAACAGCCCTTCACTTGCAAAAAAAAAACGTTTCATTTTCCACCTGCAAGCAATTGTGGGCACTGCAAGGGAGCACCAACATCTGCGTGTTGTGACTGTGCCTCAGGCAGGTCCTTTGCTGGAGGGGCACCTAATTGCAGCCCAATTAGCACAAGGAAGCACTGCCCGGGTTCTGCGTGCAGCCCTGCATGCCAAGGCTGCTCGGGGGGCACCTACAGCATGGAGACATCCTGCCCATAAAGCCCAACATCTGCACGGAGAGTCAGTTAGCCTCACAAAAAAACGCCAAAATAGCAATAATAAAAAGGCCTATTATGATTCCCAGATGATTTTATAGAGCTCTTAAATCTAAGCAGCAAAACAGCAAACCTTTCAGCAGAGGTTGCTCTGCCTTTGGTGTTCGGGCCATAAAACGCACAGCATTTCTTGGCAGTGTCTGGGTAACGTTAATGCAGGAACAGACAAGAAGGAAGAAATAGGGAAACCCACGATACGGAACCGCTGCCGCAGTGGAAATGTCTCCTTGAAGACCCAAGTGGTTGGACAATCCCCGTCAGGCTGGGATGCGACTGCCAACTTCTCATCGGAAATACAACTCTCAAGAACAGGAACTATCGCTGCACTGTCCTGGAAGGGATTAGTGATCCCACCAGGAGCAGTGCCGGAATCCAAGGGAAGCGGCTGCTGTAGGAACGGAGCCAGACAAGCTCAGGGACTGATCTGGGCACACTTGGCTCCTGCCAGCTCAATGTCAGTGCTATGGGACTTCCATAGTTCCAAATGCCACCAAGTCACCCACAATTTCATATTGATCTGGCAATGGCACCCAGCACAACTCGGGTTGAACCAGAGCTAGAAGATGATTGTTTTTTTTTTGCTCAGTTGAAATAGATGCATGGGAAATTATCCTGTGAGCTGACTGGGCTTCTCTCTGATCAGAATAAAATAAGGAATAAAAATACTTTGGTAATATCTGACTTTCAAGAAGGTTCTAGCCATGAGTGCAATTGACTTAGATACGTGGATGTTTATATCCTGGAGGCAGAGGGAAAAAAATCAAATCAACCAATAAATAAACAGATAAGTTTTCCCATTTCCATTATGTAATAAGTAAAGAAATGTTCACCTACATACATGGGATCTCAAAAAGCTTCTTCAAGCAGCTTGAAGGAAACTGAGGAACTTCTGCTTGCAGAGGTCTGGTGAGCAGAAGACTCCTGCCTCAGTGTCTTCAGCACTAAGTCAATGGCCACTTTGAAATAACTAAAAACACTCCGTCGTGCCAGGCTCCGTCCAGCTACAAGGCAGGAAAGGCTTTGAAATCTCAAATTTCCACCGGACAGGAAAGCTGTTTCTGGCCTATTCCTAAAAAGAAGTCCCTGGAGTCTACTCCAGGAATCTTGATTGCCCAAGGGAGCCCCAAATGCTGAACCACGGTGGCTCGGTGAGTCAAGGCACAAAGGAAGATGAGCAGAGTGGGCAAAGGGAATCTAATTCCATTTGAGCCCTGCCAGGCACTGACAGGATAACTGGTCACTCCTGATCAAATGAGACAGGCTTTGGCCACTCCACAGACTCTATAGCAAGTTATTTATTAGGCTTTAGAAGTTTACAATTAGACTAGTTGGAAAATAGACCTCAAACACACTGAGAAGACTTATTTCAGGAAATCCTTGTGGTTCATGCTGTTCCTGTTAAGAGAAGGAACTTTAAAGTCTATCCGGATAACCGAAGTTTCTACGTTAAAAAGAGAACAACGCTAGAGCAAAACGGTGGTAAAGAACCAGCCAAGGGAAGAGAAACTGGCAGAAGAGAAAAAAAAAACCTAAGAAAGGCTTAAGAGGATGCTGGAAAAGACAAAGTTCATGCTGTCAGAGAAAAACTAGGCATGGCCCATGAGAAGGAAGGTCTAAAATACTGCAGCCTGACGGGGCATGCTCAGGATTACAGCAATACAGAACATGGCTTTGCAGGTGCCAGCTCCACACGCGCTGGCCAGAAGCCTTCAGGTCCAGTGCTGGCTCTAGTCCCTACGTGAGGCCTTCTGCATCTGTGCTCCAAAAACCAAGGCAAGATCCAGGCCAAGAGCTGCTCAAATATTTCTCCCTGACAGAAGAGGCAGCCCCAGCCAAAAGCTCTCAGACTAAGAGGCTGAGCTCTGCGAATGCAAACCGAGCTCTTCTGGGCTCGGGAGCAGCCTCAGCTGAACCGGCCATCGGGCACCGAGCAATGAATCAGCCTCCCTTCATCACAGCCCGCGCTTTAGAGAGCCCCGCCAAAGACTCTTTACTGCTAATAAATTATTTTTGTGTCAAGGCAGATTAGTAGCTTGTTTTGCACCGCTATAGAATAAGCAGTCTTGTCTCTGCAAGGAGAGCCCGGGGCAACAGCCTGACACGAGGCGCTCGCTCCTCCTGTCTCCCTGCCTCCTGTCTCTCCCAAAAAACCAAGGGCACATCCTGTCATTTAGGAGATACTGGAGGATGAATACATATAGAAGGCATCAAGGGGAAAAGAAAACACATAATAAAGCAGGAACTGCAGCATATCCAAAGGCACAGCAGTGTTTAGCACAAGCCAGAAGGCTCCACTGCACACACCCCATGGCCACTGCACACTGAAGCAAGGCAATAGTGGGGCAGGTTGGGCTAACATTGAATAATTTTGAATTTCTACAGGCCTTAGCCAATAAATCAGATGTCCAAACAAACCTAGCTAGCTTTGCTCACCAATGCACACAGGGATGTGCATCACACTTCCTTTGCTCTAGGCTTGGCATTCCCTGCGCTCCTTCTTCCAAAGATTCAGGCAGAGGCTTCTCCCTTCCTCAAACTGCAACTGCAGCCTGGCTTGAGCAGCACCAGGCACATCTGTAGAACTTATCCCTCCTTTACAACCATGCATGAATCATTGGCACAGAGGTACAAATAGCTTTAAGGTTAACTCAGCATGAACTCAGAGGCACTTACTACTGGTGAGAGCAGTCAGTAAGTGCAAGGCAAAATAATTCCTGCTTCGTGTCAAGCTTTAGAAGAAAAGGACCTTCTCTTCCCATCAGGAGGAGCAGACAAATGTCCCCACTGAGGTTTCTGCCCTCACCCTGCAGAGGACGATGCCTCCCCCCTAGCACTGCACAGAAAACATGCACCGAGGCTCTTATCCCACCACTGGCTCAGTGCTATCCTTACAGCCCTACAGCAGCTCCTTCCTGTGCTCACAGCCTCAGGAAGGGGGTACCAGTCCACATTTTAGGCTGAACGCTTCTGGCTGGGAGACCTTCTCCACACATTCCCTGCAACAGTTAGTTGGAATTGTGGTCTTCCTTTCCGTGAGCCAGCCACAGATGCAAGTAACAAAGCCAAGTTCTCCAGCTGGGCGCTAAGCAGCCTGTTCCCTCAGCTGCCCTCGGCAGAGCGGCCCAGGGTGAGCAGGCTCCCACCAAAAGACAAGCCTGGAGACTGGCCCCAGCAAACACAAGAATGGGTAGAGTGACAGGAAAGGTGTCTAAGAGAGAGTCCTCAAAGCAGAGGAAATATAGCATTAATAATCTAAATCCTCCAGCAAATTTCAAAGCTATGAAATACAGACAGTGTGAGGATCTGAGGCTGAAAATGCCTCTGGAAAGGGTCTAGGACAAGGCTGTTGAACCTTGCGTTTGCTCCCTCCCCTCGATCACGCTGCTTCCACTCCATGGCTTAGCAAGTGCAGCTGCAGACAGTGGGAACAGGCTGCAACATTCAGTGCATGGCAAGGGACAAGCATGCAGCGGACCTGTCAGATGGGTGGACATCAGTCCAGAGTGAAAAGAAGACTTCTACTGGCCCTTGCTGACAAGAGGACAAGAAAAAGAAGAACGTTTACTACAGGGAGGCATGAGGATCACTGCCATCCATCATCTGCGCCTGCAAAGGCTAAAAATAATCTCCATTCTAAAGGAGTTCAAAGTTAGA
>JAVCKT010036062.1:13806-28636 GCA_032273925.1 Rhynchotus rufescens | reverse complement strand
GCAGTATGTTTCACATGAAATAAGATTGAATCAACACAGTTTATGACCTGTATGTAAATGTTTGTTGAAAATATACTGTTTCCTTTAGCAGTCATTTTGGAAAGGGGAAAATTTTCTTGACATGAACAGCTGAACTCACTGTTCCTCAAGACAGTAGTTGTCCTAACCAGGTACAGAGCTTAGAGGGAAAAATATGCTGAGAGCAGGATAACAGCATTAGAATTGCAGAGTTATAAGGCACTAGGGGGCTTCTCTGTAGTTTTCTGCAGCATCTTCCGTCTGTCTGCATTATGCCGGGAATTGTTCTTTAGAAAGACTCAAAAATATGTCTCACTTTGCTCCAGGGCTGCCAGATATGTTGAGCCTTTTAAGATTTACCTAATGAGACTATGCAATTAAATGCCAGCCAACTTGCCTATGGGTGATAAAATCTGGTCTTTAGTCCTGCAATATTTTCAAGTTTGTTGTGTGATTGAAAAGGACCATCCTTGACATGTAACAAGAGACCTGTGTGTTTATGAATTGTATGAATTCTAGTCAGTCAGACAGTCATTATAGATAAATATATGAATATGTGTGCACATCTATAGAACCTATGAGACTGTACAGCTGAAACAACAGAGGAGTCCATCTAAAATGTAGGACTTGATGACCGCCTGGTACAACAACAGCCTCAAGGGTTTTCTTAGGTGGGGACATTGTGGTGGCATTGCTTGGTGAAAGTGAATGTACCTGTCTCTGAGAGAAACAAGAGAAAAGGCAGAGAAGTTTAGAGAAAAGGATTTGAGAACACAGTGGGAACAAACTTTGTGAGCGTAGCTTTGTGAAAAGCTTAGAGAAAGATCTTTTGGGCTAAGTGCTAACCGGAAAGAGTCCTGACCCCTTGAGCAAAGAAGCTCTGTCTCCTGCTGTTTGATTTCTGCTGTGTTCAGGGGAATCAGACTTTGTGTGCTCTTTGTAAGTAAACAGGATGACACCGAGGAAATGCCTGGCTCTATTATCAGTTTCACCTCCTACCTGAAATAGCCCTTGGGCTAACCATTTAGGTCAAAAAAGGGTCCTTTCAGCAGTGCTTGAAGTGTATTTGATTTCAGGAAGGCATTCGTCATTGATCTCTGTACAAGTCATATGCAGTTCCGACATATATTTGTACAGTTCCTTCCAGTGTACTGCATTGCATATTTGTCTGCATTAGTATGTGGGTATCTCATAGCGGAAGAACTTGCTGTGTTTGTGCTTGTATGTCCAGAAGATATACATTTTAGTGACCATCAATGAAAATGATGCAAGCAAGATAGAAGAAATTGTAAAAGAATTGCAGTTGTTAGAGGAACATTAATTGCACTTTGCCATATGATCCCGCAGCTCACCAATCTTACAACTAAATACACATGAAGGGAAAAAAAAAGATTTTTTCAAGAAAAACATTAAACAATTTCACCTACAAGCTATTTATTATCTTGTATATAGTCATCTGAGATGTTTTCAGTGTGGATTCAGGCCAGAATGCTTTGGTCAAGTTAAAAAGGTTCTCTGGCTGTTCGCATCAAGGCTTTGTAAAAGCCAACACTTGACAGAACATTATTTCATGACAAATGAATAATATAGCTATTGCTTACCCTCCTTGGAAGTAGCAAAATGAATAATAAAATAACCTTGGACTCTTGAGTTTGAAAGTTCAGGGAGTCCGTCCATATTATGCAGTTATTCCTGCTCCCATAGAAATAAAAAGGAAAATTCAAGTGTTTAAATGAGATTAGAATAGGTCCTAATACAATATGCTATTGTGTTCATGCATCAAAATCATTCCATTGATTTCAGAAAGTTTTATCAGGATTTTTTTGGGCCTTTTGCATGTCAGAAAATTGTGTTTTTATTAATATTCTCCACTATAACTGCTACCATAAGCAAAAGATAAAATATTCTACTGAGGGAAAAGTAAACAACCCAAAGAACCCCCAAACCTTTCATCCTACAAGTTTAAATTCAATTCCTATTGAAGTCAATGGAAGGATTTCTCTTGATTTTAATCGTGTTGTGTAAGGCTGCTTAATACTTTATTGTTGTGCACTTTTTCACCTCAGTTACTAGTCCGCCCTCACTGTGTGGATTTGATGAGAGTGAGGCAGTTGCAAGCATAGCAAGGTGCTTTTTTAGATGTACTTGCATATAGTTGCTGGCACAGCATTTCATAAAACCTTCTCTAACCTGTGTTTAGGGACTTTTAGGCAGTGAAGAATATAATTTAATTCCCTTTGAGATTTCTTTAAGAGGAATTGGCAGCCCATCTTGCTTTGGGAAGGTATTTGGCATGACAGTATATTGACTTTATAGACTTTCTTTCTCACTTCCAGTGAGACACATTTACCACTGAATGCTCAACATAATGACAATCCTTAAAGCACTAGAATGAAGGTTCCAAAAAGAATGTTTTTATTTTGCCATAAAGTGGAATTGTTTTCTGTAAAACATTTCAGTGAACATAAAGCGATTAACCCTTTTCCCTAAATAGAATATATACATGGCATGAAAATTTGTTAAAGAGAAAGATCAAAATATTTTCTGTTTACTTGACAATATGTCAACATAATATGCTACTGCATCTTGATATCATACAGGACAATAATCTGAGTAGGTTAGAAAAAATGTGTGAAGAATTTCATCTTTGTGTATAAAACACATATTTTCTTAAAATCACTGGAGCAAATCTTATTTAAATTGGCTTAAACTGTAGCACTCTGCCTTTTAGAATCAGATTGAGTTAGCTAAAATGTACTCCACCTAAAACGCTGATTCATATAAAGGCAGAGGTCGCTTTTTTGTGTAACACAGCTTTTACAAAACAAGTCCAAAGGTAGATCCTCCAAACTCCTAGCTAACTCTAGTCCTGTAGGAACTTAAATACCCACTATAAAAGCTTCCTAGCCAGGAATATATCTGTGAATGTCTTTATTAGAAGTGCTGAACGGCAGAAATATTTGGGAGAAATAGTTTCCCATTCTTGCTGTTGTCTATTATTAACAAAATCTTCCCATACTGAGTCAAGGATTGTCTTCTACATGGCTATGGAGATCTTCTCCATAACTACAGAGTCATTTACATCTGTCTCTTGGTGAATGTTTTATCACATACTTGAATCTTCCAAATCAGTGGGTCTAGTGCTCCGTCAATGCAAGCAACAATGACCTCTACAATAACTTTTAAAGCTTTGCTGTTTTAAATCTCATGAGATATTTTTTAGTTTCTGTTTCTCTATTTCTATTGGGAAAGTGGTCCAAAATCTCTCTCATCTGACAGATAAGAATGTTTTAACCATTTCTGCTCTGAGTTTAATTCAAGACCACTCCTATTACTCTTCCGCTTTGTTCTTTAGATTAAACAGTTCTTCTATCTCAAATGTTTAACTTTATGATGTACTTATATAGAGCAAACATATCCCCTTGTAACCTTCCATCATAACCTTTCTTCTAGTACATTAAGAAAACCAAGATTTTTTTTTATTAACCTCTGTAAAACAGACTATTCAAACTTCATACTGGTTGCTTTTCTCTGTTTCTTTTCTAACTAGAATGTGATTCTTCTTGAACATGGCTTATAAGCGATGTGATGGAGTATTTCAAGTGTCATATAAATACCATTAATTATTTTCTTACCTATCAAGAACATTTCAGCAGATATTTTTCTAAGATAACTTTGTCTATTCATATGAGCATATTGTATTGTTGATTATTAACCTTTATGAATATAATGCCCTACCCTTATTTCCACCTCAAAAATTCACATGTATAAGGGAAATTCATTATACATCCTACCTATATAACTTTGTGTTTTGTATTACCTTATGTTACTTAAATACTATGTCCTTTTGTGGGACCTAACCCTCAATCAGGTTCCAGTAGTGCAACTTCAAATACGACAAGGTGAAAACTGATTTAAACTATCTTGAATCTAGTTTGTCATTGTATTATTTCATTTCTGAATCACTATGAACTCCATAGAGTTCAATAGAGTTACATAAGTATAAATTTGGATTAGCATATGAATCGGACCTTACCATGTTCCCTTTTCTATATTGAAAAAAACAACCTTACAAATCTTGTTTATTTTCTCTAAAAGAAAAATGAAACTAGAGAGTGTAAATTTGTTTTCTGAAATAATAGAGGCTGACATACTGAAATCATTGAGATTCTACATTTTTCCAGAATTAAATTTTAAATGGATATTGTTTCTAGTTCATTTACAGTGCAGTTAACATAAAGGATAACCCCTTTTACTTGTTGCCTAGGGGTTAGCACAACATAAGGTCTAAGATAACTATTTATAATTAACAGAGGCATTTAATCAGTCTGAACTAATTTATTGAAAGTACATCACAACTGTGATTAGACTGTTCACTGTTTAAGTACAATATACAAAAAGACCAGAAAGTATGTGGTATTAGGAAAACTTCTGTGAATTGCAATGACAAACTTTAGACAGATGAGTTGAGTGGGAGCTAGTTAGAAGGGATGACTGACCTGTGTGCTTGTGAAACAAAATGTGATTGATTAATCAAAGACTAAAATAAAAAATGCACTGTAACTGAGATTTATTGAAACTTGTTCTGCAGAAAAATGTGGAATATCAGAAAGATGATGATGATCATAATATAATTTTAAATTTTATTTTGTAATTGAACTCTCATAAAAGAGTTTCCTTTCTAAATAGCTGACCTTTCTAAAGTATCTCTTAGCACTCTAAGTTGCCTAGAGTACTAAGCACCCACCACCCACCAGATAGATAGTTCCAGCAAGGAGTCAGATGCAGTAGGGTAGTAAAACTGGTTTTCTTTCATACCCTACCTTGTTCACAGTCAACAGGTTAGTTAGTACCCATATCAGAGCAATATCCAACAGTGGTAGTATTTACAGTTGCTTGTGATTAAACTTTCTCCTGCATTCACAGTCCGCAACCTGACCAGGTGCAGGTGGAAATTCTCTTGAGTTACTGTCCAGGAAGCTAATTACTTAGATTTAAGTATGGATATAAATTTTTATCAAGCACTCAGACTTCTGCAAGTGCCTTTTCTGAATTAAATTATTCCCTGGCAAAGTTAGTAGAACCTGTGAGATATCAAGCTGGTCTATGACAGATTCTGGACAAAAATAAATAACTTATCTTTTGAAACGGTTAGTATTCTAAGCTTTTGTCCAACTGATGATTGCTTTAAAAGAAAGGTGAAATACTGTGAAGGCAACTAATGGAGTTTAATGATTGTTTTCCTGTCTGTCAGCATGAATAAAATTCTTCCTTACAGATTTAGGTAAGAAAGTCATGCTCTGGTTCTTTTTGGTGTGTTTTAAGCCTTTTCCCCAAATTTATTATACTTTTTTTTTTTTTTTCCCCAGCAACTCATATAGCAAGATAGCCCAGTTTTAAGAAGACCATCTGGTCATTGTTTATCTTTGATCACATATTCCAAGAAGTAAAACTGCAGTCAACAAATTCTATCTGACCAGCTGGAGTAACCATGATAAATGGAAAGAGTACAACACCCTATGTCTTGATTTAAAAATGGGAGGAATGTGGTATTTTGCAGTTCATAAGACAACAACCATAAGGAGTTACAGCTGGACATGCCCAAAGAGACTGCAGAGGGATGGGGATGGATCTGTTAGCAGAAAATAATGTGACAATATTGTGTGAATTCTGCCTAACTTATGGATTCTTTGTTCTTTTAAGGCATTGATCCTCATGAATCTGAGTGCCCACATGGCTGAGTGTCCTTAAGCACCCCATAAGGTCTGTGAGAGCTGAGAGTGCTCACCCTCTTTGCAGTTTTGCTCATCCAAGGCAAGTGCTTCAGTAAAACATATTGATGTTTTGCAAACTTGATAAGCTCTTACAGTGCTAACTATACAAATGGAGTGTATGTAAAGTTTGATATAGGTTTCAAAACTCCCATTGATTTAAATGACATGAAAATTTCACCAAAAATGTCAAAGGCAGTAGAGACCAGACTGGCTGCAAAATTATTGAGACACAAGATGGAAGAACAAAGCAAGAGGTCATCTTGTCCCCCTGAATCTGAGCAGTTCTGATGGGAGAGCTATTTCTTGGATCTCATGCTAGGATTTGCAAGGAATATTGGCTGGAAAATCTTCCTCAGAGCAATGGGCAACCTCTTCCCAGCTTTGGGGCATGAAGGTGTGTGGTGGAGATGTTGGTAGATGCTGGCAAATGCAGCTCCTTGTCCTCTCACAGCTCCAGGCAGAGCACCCCTGAGCGGCCTTCCTTGCCTCCCAGTGGCAGGGGGCACTGTCAGGATTGCTCTTCCTAGATCCCCTCTCTGGACATCCTTTCAATCCAGTAAACCTCATTTTCTCTCTCTTTCTTTCATTGGTGCCTCTCAGAATTAGTTGTTTGTTTTCCCTCAGTTTCTGTTTCCTACAGCACTTCACCTTCCAGGAGGGCTTCAAGGTTTGGCCAGGGGCCAGGCATTGCCCTAAAAGGGAAAATGAGAAGTGTGACACAAAGACACTGCTTAAAGCAGTAGAAGGAAAGCATCTCAGTATCTCAGGGGCTTAACCCAAAATAAGTAACATGGGAAAAGGGCGAGAGTTGTTTTTCCTCTGTCGCCATCATGTGTAGGATACGGGGGGGGAGAGAGAAGGAGACTGTAACAAAAGTGTCAATTTTATATGCAGGATTGATTTTCAGAATTAAAATGTTGTTTCAAAAGCATATCTAAAGTTTCTAGAAGCATCCCAGGAGAGCAGAGACAACCACGTCTCACTATTCTGCATTACAAAAGCCCTCCGTCCATTTTTTTTTTAATTTAAAAAGGAAGCTTTTAATAATGATGATTCAGAGCAAGAGCTGGGCACAGAAACAGCAATCTCTTCTGAGATTCCCAAACAGCAAAGAAAATGCCTGTGGAAATCTGCAGCTGCTGGGATAAAATGCAAGAAGGAGAGCCCAAACGGCAGGAGCCCTGAACACCAGCGCCTGCTGTGCTCCTGGCAGCAGGAAGCAATGAGGCCAGGGTTTCAATCACTTCATGGTTGACAGAGTTAGATACAGGAATTAGGGCTTCACTAGTCAAGGAAATGCAGGTATTCTCTGCAGGGAAGGTTGCAAAATAGCTAGGAGGGTGAGAAAGAGGAATAGCAACAGCAGAACAGAAATTACGCAAAATGATCACTCCAATTTACAGAAAAAAGTCAGTTTAAGACAGAATATTCTATTTAGTGCCCTAAGAATTTACCATGTCTGAATGTTTAAGGAAAACAGTATTATGGTATATCCAATTAAATCTTCTTGTTCTGTTTATTTTAATACAGATCTACCTTTCTGTTCTATCCTCCATAAGGAATATATCTGTAACTATTAGAATCTTCCATGTTATTGATAGGAACTGTCAAAGATTCTGAGAAAAGAGTTCACCTTTAACTCAGACTTGAGAATAAGAGTTCAAATTAATGATTATGTCTGAGATATCTCCCATCTCCTAGCATAATGACTAAGTAGCCTTTGCAAACTCGGTGAAACTGAGCGCATAGTCTGGACTGCAGTCCAGTGCTTTTATCCTGACTTGTGATGGAGCTGAAGTTTCTGAGGGTTATGAGGTAGTTAAGCTGAAGTTTCTGAAGTAGTTAAAGGCATTAGTGTTCTAATTTCGATCTAGCGCCCTCCAAACCTTAGAGCTGCTGCTGCAGAGAATCTGGTATCAATAGTAATAAAAAAAGTAAGGGAACACATAAGTCAAAATGTGTTAATTAATGTAATTTATTTAAAACAACAACAACAAATAGCAGCTGAAGACTTTTTTTCCTTTATTACTCATTTTTTTTTCTTTTCTTTCCATAACCTTTACTTCATATTCATGATTGTGCATTCGGTTGGTGAAAACAGAATGAAAAACAACTGTGATCGATAAATTCTAGCTCTTGAGAAGCTGGAATGAACACAGATCTTCCATGGGGCTTCCTAATCAATAGCCTTCTAGACAAAAGTGGGATATCATCTTTAGTTTGGTGAGCTCATTTATCTTGTTTGTTTTCTTTTTATAACAGGTAGAAAGAAATCAGTCAACAGATTTTGTTTCAGGTAGATCATTCCATATCTATTTTTTCTTCTTCTTTTCTTTCAAAAAAAAAAATTTAAAAATCCATTTTGAATTGTTATCTGTATGATTTTCTTTGGTATTTTCACTGCCATAAGGAGACTGTTAATCATCTGACACTAATCTTAAAACCTGTAATTTTTTTTTTGTATAATTGAGAATTTCTTAGTAGAAATTTTTATTCCTTAAGTCATTCAGAGAAAACTGTCTAATCCAGGCATTTTACTGCTACATGTCCATCAGTGAGAGATGAGAAGTCAATTAGTGCCATAAAAAGTGCACTCTGCCTGACTTGATATCAGACACAGCCGTATTTACATGAAAATATTCCTTTTTAAAACTTAAATTCTAGTTTGCCCAGAAAGTGTCAAGTTGGTATACTTTCAGAGAAGCAAAAATTCTGTGTTTTAGAAAGATTGAGAAGTATTCCTGTCTGAAGCACTTCAGTGAAGATGTGACCACAGTTACTTGACTTTAAAAATATTCCCACAAACCTTTCCCATAACTACTTGCCTGTATCAGACAGGTTTGGAAAAGCTATATGTGTAAGTTTATTAATTTTAGATTTGTTTTTGCCTCCTGCATGGAATAAGCACAAATCTAGCTCATTTACTAAAAAATCAATATCACGTAGAGAACAAATTGCTTTTGTATCTTTCTTTATGGTGTTATGGCTCACATAGCATTTCTGCATTTATTGCAATAATACTAACCCTGTTTAAATCAAGAAAGCATTATATGTTATTTATAAGCAAGCTCAGCAAAGAAAAGTAGCATTATAGAAAAGAAAAGCATATTAATAAAAAGTACTTTGTCATTTAATCATTCTTGGCAATTTGTTCAGAATTAAATTTAAAGCTATTGGCTAATAGGTGGGCAATCCTTTTTTTCCCATACATGGTTTTAAATAATGTGTATTCAGCTTTTGTTATGTTAAAGCTGGTATATCTGAATACAGTTAGAAAAAATGATGATTCCCTATTCACCAATAAAAATATAACACATGCTTTCAAGACTGTTCTTTACACTTATGTGCCCAATTGGTATTGGGAAAAAAAAAATATGAAGAAAGGAGAGAGGGGAACTTGTAAGAGCATAATTTTGGAGCCCAGCAGTGATAGCATTCAGCTTGAAGCTGAGTTAGGCCTGAAGATCACCTTACAATTAGTAAGACATTATTTCAGATACTCTCAAATACTTCATTACATGAAGATATTGATGTTTCACTAACTATAGAATGCTGTAAACATTAGGAATTTAGTCTTAGGGATAGAATGGTATGTTTTTGAAGTGGTATCTGTACTATTAATTTTCCTAAAGCAGGCCACAGGAAAAGGTGTGTTTTTGTATACATTCTATTTTATACGTTTCATTCCTATATATTTTAAATATGACTATTAAAGAGCTGTCAGAGAAATGAGTGGTCTAGAGTGTTTTTTGTGGTGGTGTTGAATATAATTTTAATATAGTGGTGGAAATTGCTCATAGTAGTTACTTGTTATTAAGAAATGGGAGGAAAGAAAAGAATGAATTTTTAGTGATGCTGAATAACTTCAAGATAAGGATAAATCAGTAATTAAAATTTCTCGTATTTAAAACTGTAACCTAGCTGTTCAACAAAACACTCCTCCCTGCCGAAATGCTGTTGATTGCACGGGCAGGCATATGCTGAGATGGGCACAGTATGACCTGCATTAAAAAGTGCAAGGTTGAATTTTACTGAGAACTTAAGAGTGGGAAAGAGCTACAGAAATGGTTGTTTTCCAAGGTCCTAATCCAGTAAAACATGTACATAAATAATCAGCATTAAGCGATTGCTTTTATTTTATCTGCATTCAGCACAACCCTCCAGACTTTGCACAAGGCTGTCATGTGAATGAAACTTAAGTATGCATTCAGAATAAATATTTATTAAGTTCTGAATATTCAGTATTGCCAATCCCAGATTAAAAAGCAGACTCAAACCATAAATATAATTTTTGTCACACCATTCCTCCATCTCACTCCAAAAGAAAAAAAGAAAAAAATTAAAGTTTTTTTTTTCCATATGTACTTACACTTGGAGTTTGGACATCTCCTTTGGCTACAGTCCCTTTCCAGCTTTATTCACAAGGACAATGTGGATGCACTTGACCAGGTCCTAGTACCAAGCAGCTCTAGGGTTGCCTAAAGTGGCAACTATTCTGTTTTAACAGTGAAATATAGAAAGCAGAGGTGAAAGCAGTCAAAGCATGCTGACCTGATGGATGGCTCCTTGCATCTCTTTTTGGACTGAGCCTGAGGTAGCTGTTTGCAGCAGATTTGGGAAAGACTGTTTTCTGTCAATCTACACAGTAATTAGGTTGCCAGCTTTTGGAAGAAATAAAGTTTGTGGGTTATATTTTTCTTTCCTGTTGAGGCCTAAAAATCATTTCCAGCTTTGATAATCCTCTTCTTTGCAGCACTTGTTCTAGCATTTAATTGAACTGTGGACTTTTTCAACCTCAGGCACCTCCTTCCTGAACTTCACAAATTACTATTATTAGCCCAGGTACCTTTCCTTATTTCCTGCAATATAATTGCCAGAGCAGCCTTATCTCCCTCTTATGTGATCATTTTAAAATCATCTGATGTGCCTTCAGTCAAAGAGAATGAGAGATGTTCCTTCAGTGAAGCAAGTCATTCAGTCTATTTGCAAGACTGGCAGGCTCCCAAGATTTTCTTTTTTTTCACTTGGGATTTACTGCCTCGAAGAAAGATGTAACCTAGCGACATAACATTCCCGAGTACGTTAGTATGCTGCCGGGGAGGAAAAGTAATCCTCCATGTAATGAGGTCAGCAGCCCCTTTTTCCTCTATCTCCTATACCTCTTCATGAATTTGTCCTATCATCCTATTTAAATCGCAGAGAGAGACAAGGGAAATAAGTAAGAGAAGTTCTTCTACAAATTCTGTGAGATTCTGTTTGCTCCTTCTCCATGATACCGCATCTTCTACGGTCCTTCTTTCATTCTGGGAAAAGACTTGATGTGGCTATCAGTATGCCAGGTCTCATGGCTTACAGTCTCCTTTGAGCCCCGTTCTGGAGCAGCACCACAGGCACATATCTGTTCCTTGGAATAGGAATATTTTAATCTTGGGTGACTAAATATGACATGATCTAGGAGTAAAAACATGCATCCTTTCCTTTCTGTGTCAGTAGTTCAAATTTGTGATATCACAAGTTTAATTTCCCATCTGTCAAATGTGAACAAAAAAGCACTGTGCAATGACCCTAACCTGATGTTGGGAGAATGAATTATCTGAAATGTGCAAATGGCTTCTAGAGCCAAAGAGACTGTGTTAGCACCAAGATAGAGAGGCTGACTTGTTAAAATCTCCAAGATTAAAAGTATATATCCTCTGTTATATTGAAAGTAAATACTTAAGTCATCAGTGCCATAATTTGTTTTTATATCTTAAGAGAACTTTTCTAAAGGGAGATGTATTTTTTGTCAGTAGGTGCTAACACTGATAATCTTCCAGAATAATTTGGCCAGGTATTTGTAGTTTCGGTCAGTGCTGGCTTTATCCATTGGTGCATATTTCTTTATAGAGGGTGAGGAAGGCATCTTTGCTTGCTGTGGAAGTTTAGAATCTTTTTCTTGGTCAGATAGTTTTTCTTAATGATTTTCACAAAAGTTGTTATAAATGTGATTACCTTCTGGTCCTCTAAATTTATGTTTTCTACTGAAGGAAGATGACATTTCTGTAATAATATTCAAAATAGCAGATTTCTAATGCTCTTGTTTAATCATGTTTTATCAACTCTATCTTCACCCAGTCACTCTTTTAAAAACCAACGAGGACAAAAAAAAAAAGAAAATTGTCTGCCTATCCTGGTATTTTTGCCCTATTTCACCCTATTGAATGGTATATGCTTAGTTTTATTTTCTCTGTGAAAAGGAGGGATTGTTCTCTCTCTCTCTCTCTTTTTTTTTTTTGCCTACATGCTATTCTAATGTAGATAATATGTAATGTGAGAGTTCAAATATTTCTTTTTATGAAAAACAAAAACTCTTTTTCTTTCTGGAAAAAAACAAAGAATTGCACAATTAAAATTGCAAAGGGCAAATGGAAATATCAAAAGAGTAAGAATGAAAATACATTTCATTCTTGTTCATGCACTTTTTAAAAAATATAATCTATTTCAAAATCTGAATTTTACAAAATAATAAAAAGTTGGAACTATATGACGTTAACTAAGGATTTCAGGAATTCTTTAAATTTGTTTCACTTTTACTTGGATAAGAGGCAAAAGTCCAGCTGAGCTGAGAATAGCATTCAGACTAGAGCTGTGCCAGTAGCTGCACTTGCTACAACAGACCTAAAGTGTTATCCATAAAGATATATTTAGCATTTTTAAATACTTCTCTTTGATAGCGAGACAATTTTGTAAGAAAATGCTATGGAAATGTAAGGCACAGCAAATCTTTAAAATCATCAGTGCTTGAACAGAAGTAAAGCAAGTAGGCTTTAAGCTGTCTCCCAGACAAAAGGCTATTTCCTACTGAGCTGACCTATACGATGACACAATTTAAATGGATTTTTCCCTGTTTATGATCTTTTATTTGTTCTATTTCACTTCAAAGCTGTGTTCTGTAATTTCAGACAGCTCTAGCATCTTTCATCTTCGGGACCTTGTATGCTTTAATTAAGTGATGTTATATTAATATAAAGGTTTTAACATCAGGAATCTGGACATAAAGGATTATGTTAAATGACATAGAGCTGAGCTGAGGTACTGTATGATGTGGTTATTCTTACTTTGGTCTCAATTCAACAATGATCTGCACCAACCACAAAATGGGGATGACTTTTTTCCTAATTCTATTCACATACAAGGAATTTGTGTGTTTTCCTGTCATGAAGCAGAAATTTTATGTTTTATTTACCTATATTTAATGTGAATATATAAAATATATACTCTGAATACATAATACACTCTATATTCATGTATATGAATGTATGCTTTGAATGTATTAAAAGATACAACCATCCCAGAGAAAGAAAAAAAATCTTTAAAAAAGTATTTTACTTCTTAGGTAAAGTACTTTGCTTTGAATATTTTTGTAATCCATTTCACCCACCAAGATCATAGAGAGCTCCCTTTTCAGAGCTGTCCTCACAAAAGGTTATATATAAACTGAAGCTAATGTGGTGTATATGTTCACTACTAAATGACTTAATTAGAAATGCTATGTGGCAACTAGAAACACCTTTTGGGAAATTCTTAGCATTTATTCACCTCTTTATAGCATAACCATTATAGATAGATTTTTTTTTCCCCAATGTGAGAAGACTAGTGCTTCAGCTTAGCAATAAATTGCAGAAACTATCTGCCTGAATCTTAAAGGTACATCCAGATTGATTTGACACACAGCAAATGTGAACACTGAAGGCAAAGTATAGCTAATACCTACCAGTCTTGACACTATCAGAAAGTTGTGTAGTTTCTGTTTGCCTGTCACCACTCAAAAGATTTTTCTGATACTTGGCCCCAAAACGTTAACCTTGAGGGTTTTGCTTGTATTAGGTGAGCTTGTGAGCTTACTCCAAAGATGGTTTTCAGAATCAATCTTAGTAGTTTGAAAGATCATTTTAAAGCAATAGAAATTGCTAATGCTACCTGAAAATAGAAATTCTTACCCAGTGGGATGCTAAAGTCCTTTGACACTAATTTTTATCCTGAATTTGGCTGAAATGTAAGGAAAATGCTGAACTAGGAAAAATAGTGATTAGAAACTCTTCAAATATTGCTACACCCGTAGTTGCAGCATACAAAGGAAGACTATTTCTATCCCAAAATTAAGGAGATTTATTTTCACTTGTCAGAATTCGTAAGAACAGCACATTCAGCTGGCTTTGATGTGGAACTGGATGTCTCGGTCTTGCCTCATAGGACTTGTGGATCAAGTGGCTCACGGTGTGAGGTAGGCTCCTCATCTAGACTGCTTGTAAGTCCTTACTGAATAAAAACTACTCACACTGGGTATAAAATGCAGCACAAAAGCTTGACATAAAACTCATTTCCCTAACTGAGAACTCTATCACCTGAAGAGAGGGATGTCTAATTCCTGGATTCAGATCATGCTTACGTACGGTGAAGTTGCTTACCTCCTAAGGATATCAAGATCAGCACTTTTAGGATATTCAGATGGACTTTAAAGTATATACATATATATATGCATACATATATACATATATGTGTGTGTATATATATACATATATGCATACATATACATATATATGCATACATATATATATACACATATCTATATCTATCTATATATGTGTGTATAAAAGAAGTTAGCCATTTGGATTACTGTAGGGGCTGGTGTTTTTTAAGGATCAGCTTGAGGCATGCCTCAGTTCCAGTGTGTGCATCTAGTTCTGCCTACTTCCTTATATGGAAAAATTTTAATTTGGTTGCCAAATAATTACTTGCCTAACCCCATAAGGCTGACCAATTCCAGAGTACAGACTTCAGACTCTTGAACCGCAGAAGTAATTTGGAGACATAATTTATTCTCTCTTTCTCTTCACTTTTCAGCCTTCAGATGAGGCCAGTAATAACCGCCGGTGGCAGAGGGTTATTGGAAAGATTAGTTAATATTCATACAATGTTTGGAATGTATAATAAATTGATTTGCCAGGCTTTGTTTAGGCAGCAGATGGAACGATCAGGCACATTCATTTAAGCTGCCC
>JAVCKT010036058.1:0-20233 GCA_032273925.1 Rhynchotus rufescens | reverse complement strand
CTCTGCCCCTTCAGACTGTAGGGATGAAGTATATAAGTTATTTAGGAGACTGTAATCTTTATTGATAAGAAACACATTACTAGGTAGCTAATACATCAATTAATAACCAGCTTAATTATTTGCCGTCCTTGAACAGTTTTACCACTTTCTTGGTGCAGCAGAGACCCTAGCTGGTTACGAGGAGCTCTTGCTTATGCCTTTTTCTCAAAGGAAAGGTTTGCAGTGTTTAAGTTTGGCTTTCAAGCATTTCTTGGCATCAACCAGGTGCAAAATCTTAGACTTCTGTGTTGGTTTCAGTGGTTTCATTTTGCATGGAAGATGACAGGATCTTGATGGAAGTACTTTGTGAATGTCTTTTTCTGATGATTTTCGCATGATTTTCTGAGTGTGAGGAATCAACCTGTTCATTAGCATGCGTAAGGGAAGCTGATACATGGCTCTCTTTTGCTTTTGGACTCCAAACAGTTGAAAAACTCTCATCTTTTAGTACTTTCAGAACTCCCTAGGAAAACTGCATTCTCTTTCTTTCATAATTTCAGTATAATTCCATGAAGTAAGCACAACTTTCTCTTTAAGGAGCCTAAGTTATCTTCTTGGAAATTTTCAAATCTGGCCGGTGGGCTATGGAAAACAGGAAGGTTCTGCAGAAATAAGACAGTGTAAGATCTAAAGTTAAGCAAGAATGGAAGTTGAGAGCAGTAGAGATCAAATACTTGGGCTTCTTTCCAATGTATCCACAAAATGCTTTCAAAATACTATTTCTAATTCTCAACACCGTTTTTGAGTTAGCTGGCTGTATTTCTGCATGCCTGGTTAATCGATTGATTTCATGCTTTCCTACTAATCAGATGATGGGTTCCTCCAGCCTACGTCCTATCCTTTACCAACAGTATCATTATTTGGTTTTTTTTGGGTAGATGGAACTAGATTTTCTTTCATTTTTTTCCCAGCTATTAGCAGTGAAGGTCAGAGACATGAGTCCCTCCTGATCAGGATAGCTCCCTGCCATTATGAGGACCTGGCGTTAATAACATATAAAAAATAAAAATCACTGCCTTAAATTATTAAGGTGTCTTTTTAATATGGCCCTTTGCTTTTTCTGTAATCCTATTAGTTCCATCCTGGATAATAGATTTGCTGTGAATAACTGTAATGGAAAACAACTTCCGTGGAAAGCCAATTTCAATTTTTTTAATGATTTGCTAAAATAACTATTCAGTGAATTTTTGCTTTATGTTTGAAAGGAGACTCGCACAAAGCCAAGGTCGTGACTCTGTGTTTCAAATCAGAGGAAATTATTACTGAATTATTATTATTATCTTCCTAAGGATAATCAATCACTTTTTGAATCAGGAACAAAAGCTAAGCGTGAACTAAAATACTGAACTATCAAAAGAGGGAACTGGTTTGAGTGTCCTGGCAAGCTTAGGAGCTGTTGCAGGACTTACTTAAGCTTCGAATGTGCTCAGAGAGATTTCAGTGACTTTGCTTTGCCAGCCGTGACCAAGGTACCACACGTATGAGTGCAAGCAAAGCCCACCAGGCAGAGGACATTGGTAGCTTGGAGAAGCATCAAGTGGCTGATGCCGAGGATTGCAAGGAGAGATTAAAACCCAGAGGAGAAACCTAGGGAAGATACTGGAGGCAAATGGGTGTGGTGGTGATAGGATGATATATTTTTGCACCAGCAAGGCCTGATGGACACGCAACGAGGCAGCTGGCAGAGGGCAAAACCCCACGCTGGTGGTGAGGTAAGAAGTGACCGTGGTCGTGGTGGTGTCCCCTCCGTGGTAGACCTGGGGTCAAGGAGAAACACTGGCTTTTTGGTCTTGAGGCTCTTACCAGTGTTTCCATGCCTCTTGTTTAATATTAGTGGAGTCAAAGGGAACCTCAGCCTTCCCACTGTCACTGCGAAGGAAAAGAGAAGGATTAGTAAGGAAGACTAAAACTTCCAGAGCTAATTTTCCTATGGAAATTTGGATTTCCTTTCTTAAGGAAAGGAAATTTCAGGTTACAAATTGTTATTCCTGTCTTATAGACGGAGAACCGAAGCATGAAGTGGCTGGCTAATTTGATTCAGGGTGATTATGAATATGACTTTGGCAGTCATGGGAACTAACTTAAATCCATGAGTACCTGTTTTATTTTTAGTCTTCCCATTGCAGGAGAATCTTTGCCACCCTGTTGTTATATGTGTTCTTTTTTTCAGCTTCTTGGTTTATTTTAAACTGTAAAGGTTATATGATATGGCCCGTTTTCTTTTACACTTGTACAGTGGCTTGTACAACACAGCTCTAGTCTAGGAGCTGCTGCTTTTAGATGCACATTTCTGCATGCTGCAAAATAAAGCATAAATACCACAAACACAATAAGAACACAATACAAATCCGAAATAAAACAATAAATTGCTGCCCTAAATCTTTCCTAAAGCTGCAAACCTTTCCAATGGCGCAAATGTCCGGATCTTAAAAAATCAAACAAACAGAAAACCAGTGTTGTTGCTCCTTGACTTGAGGAATCCTCCTGCTGATGATGTATATTCAGTGGCCAAACTACGCCATAGTTTGTAAGCCAAACTATGCCATAAATTTCTCCAGGAGACAATGAAACGTGGGATTTATGATCATTGACTCTTGCTGAAGGCTGATCCTCTGGATCTGTATTTGTCACTTCAATTGCACGGAGTCATTTTTCAGGTTTTCCTGGCTGGCAGAGGCGGGTTAGAGTGCAACTGGAAACAACACATTGAAATAACATATGTCAGAGTGCATTGCATGAGGAGCCGAGATCATCTCTAACAAGCCTTGAAAAATATTGCTCCTTCTGCTGAGCCGAGGGGAAAGGGGTTATCTTATTTGCCTTTTCAGTCAATTGGAGCTTTGTCTGAATGAGAGCCATCAGATTAAGCTGCGAGGGAGCTTCAGTTTGCACCAGCACGTGTGATGAGTTTGTTTGAAGGCAATGACCTGCAGATGTTAAATTTTACTAAGCAATCCTCTGGTTATTTTAAAGATCTCGGCTAGTACGAAGAGTCACTCACTCCTTTAGCCTTTCCACTAAAAAATATTAAATTGTTGTTCTCTGCTAAATTTAACTCAGGAAGGATTATTAACCTTCTTTTCAATTACTCGTGGGTCAGGGAAAATCCTCCTGTGCCTTTCTGGCTTGAGCTGTGCTTAAAGGTTCTGCTAGTATCACTCTCAAATAAGAGCTTGAAGAATCGCTCCTCCACCAAGTGCGTGTCTGCTCTGAAATATGACCATGGGGAAAGACTCTGACTGGATAAAAAAGAGTGTCTCTTTGCTGGTTGATGAGCTATGTGCATGGAAGTGGTAGGAGATACACGGAGAAACACGTCCATGTGCTGGTCAGGTTTGTTGGTGTTGTGATCAACAGGGGCTTTCAAGTAAAGAAAAACTTTCCATATTCTTCATACACGTCTTGGGTCTCCAGCCAGTTGCTGGTGTGTTACTTTGGCATCTTTGACTTTGTTTCAGGAAATTTAACTGAATATTTACTTTTTGTTTCAAAAGGGAGTGAGCAGACTAAGGTAGAAAGAGAATCTAGACATTTGTGAAGAATGGCCAGTTGCTCCAATTTTGCAGTTAACTAAGAACTTTTTCCAGGTTGCTTTTTTCCTCATAAAAATAACTTTTCATCGAGTCTGCTAAAGAGGTTTATAAATATATATTGCAGAGACGTAGTTCAGTGATACAGATCTTCTTAACAAGTGCACATCTCCAAATTTACAACAAACCTCAGCTACCTCTTAAGCAGCATCCATCATTCCTTCCAAAACAGCAGAACCACAACTGAAAAGCTTCCACAAAATGCTGTCTCTTTTCTTTATAGATACTTTCAGCCCCCTCCCCAAGTTACTCATAAATCACAGGCCATTAATTGCAAAGGAAAAGAACATTTCTTCAAGGTATTTAAGACTTTTCCTAATCTGTCCAGTGAAAACATACATGCCAGCCATGTACGAATGCAGCCACAGAGCCTCGATGAGCAAAGTTTGCCTGACCCCATGGAGCAAGAGGAGGTCCATGCAGATACCTGGCAGCATCCTCTTTTCAGCACCTGCAACCTGGAGCTTTGCAGCTGAAAAATATTTAAAATGTGGAAATATCACAAGCAAAATCAGCTGGGTTGCATCCTCGTTGCAGCAGTTGCAACAGGAGAGGATATCCCTGCTGTTTCTGTCCCACTGACAGTCAATGAAGTGACTCCTGGGGGCTTTGACGTGTTCCTCCTAATGCACAGAAGTCTTGCTCATGTACAGCCACTGGCTTCAATAACGCTGAAAGGCCCTCAGCTTAGCAAAATTAATTCCCAAATTATGAATGGAAATCCAAGTGCTTTCAAATACTTGGAATATGGAGCGTATAGAAGCTGTTCCCCAAGGTAAACTGAGAGCTAACATGGAAAACTCACCCATGGGAACCACCTGCACTTTTAAGACTTGTTTTTCAGCCAGCTTTCCACTGGAAAATAAGTTATTTGGGTTGAGATGAAAGCTTGCTAAATATCTTTCCCCAGGATGAGACTACTACAGTTTCATCCTGTACAGCTATGAACAAGTCATAATGTTTAAGTACAGCTATACAGCTATGAACAAGTCATAGCTTAAAGCAAGGTATTTTCTTGGTATTCTCTAATTTAATGAGTTTTTACATTATGTGATAAAATAGTAATGATGCGTGCTATGAGTATGCTGTACTTAATGACATGCCCTGATTTAATGAGTCAAAATATATTTTTAACCCAAAAAAAAAAAAAAAAAAAGCTGCTGCTGCAGTGATAGGAGCGTCTTTTTACATTTAGAGTTGATTTGAAATAAAATAGTGTATTAAATGTACCACAGTCTAACTCATTCATTTCAATAGTGTTATAGTATTATTATACGTCATTTTTAGTATCTTGCTACTTACTGAGCAATCATGAAAGACCATATAATGCATATTCTTGTTTATAATATTTTATAAGCATAAAATTCGATGCTTAAAAGAGTTGAAAACGAAATGGCCATGGTTGAAGCAATAATTTCCACCAATGACAAGTGCTGGAAATCTTGTGGAAGACAGAAATTCCACATTTTCCTTGCATTTCTGTGAGAAAGTCTGTGAAATTCTTACTGTATTTTTTCATTTGAGTCGTTAACAAACCCATACCTTTTCTTCCTATATTTCTTAGAAGAGGAGGAAGACTTTTAAAAAATATACATTGTCTGGTAAGACTAATACTGTAATATGCATGTTTTTAATTGCCTTTTTTTTTTTCTTATTTTTAAACATAGATGCATCCAAAAAGAAATGTTTAGTGAGCAACTTCTCCTTGCAGAGGCAGTGATTTCTGCTCACTAGTATCCAGCCTTCCAGGGAAGTCACAGGCTGTTCTAAGTTGACATTCGCTGTGATGAAGTTGGACAGTGTGTTTTGGGAGGAAGTAATTCAAGGGAAGATTTGCACCATCAAACACAGGTACAGACTCTTGTTCCGATGCCTCCTTCTCCACCAACTAAATTGTTTTTAGTAATATCTTACTGGAGAACAAGGACTCATACTGTGTATTTCAATCAATATTGTTAATAAAACATCATATATATATATTGGCAACTTGCAGAGAAATGTTACTGATTTTTAATGTTAGATTTTTTGGATGGTATCGAATGAAAAAAGAATCTAGAGAAAGGAAACAGATATTAATTTTGGAGAAGAAAATGTGGTAGCTAAATGGGCTAGGAGAGTTGCTTGTGTGCTGCTAATGCTCTTGTAAGACAGTATTGATTTTCCATGGTTTTCTCTAGATGATATGAGTAATAAACCTAAATTGTGATTTACTCAGTCAGGACATTGCTCATGACTATCTAAATTAAGACCGGGCCTCCTCTCTTCAGGTATGGGAAACAGATTCACCAAGCCATAGTCTCTCCTCAAGGGAGGCAAAATGGATTTTAATATAAAAGATGGGGTTTCTGATGTGAATAATTCCAATCTTTTCTCCAAAAAATGTGGATAATAAAGCAAAAGAACAATTTATACAAGCATAGAAGCCGCTGCTGCCTACGATTTCCATTGACTCTGTATACAGAGACTACCACTGCTCATGGGTTCCTGCTGGGTACTGCCTGTGTTGCACAGGAATGAAATCACAGCACTTTTTAAATACCTTTTGGAGCCTTTCTTCAGGAGAAATTACATTGCAAAGTCCTATCAGGGAGCTTTGGCTTAGAAAACAGACATGAGATATCTGATGCTTATTTTTTTTTTTTTTTTGCGTTTATTTTTCACTGCTTTCCTGCCTTCTAGCATCCAAGGGTGTGTATAAATATATAAATATATACATGTATATCTATATATAGTGTTGGTATTAATAGCCTGAAAGATGTCTGTCATGGAAATCCAGGAAGACTTTAACTCCCCTTGGAATGAGGATTTCTGAGCCATTCTTTAACGCAACAGGTTTTCTGCTCTGCACTTAGGCACCGTTTGCAGTGTGTTAGAGGGAATAATTGTACAGCTAAATGATCCAAGTCTTTTATCTCTATTTTTACTCTGTTCTCCTGTAAATATAAAGGGAGAAAAGTCAGCAGAACCCGTCAGTCCTCACTAAAAGAGAAGTGCTGTATTTTGGCGGCCACCTTCAGGCACAGGCTGTGGCTTGTTTTCCAGCATTCCTTGCTGTGTTTTCCCATCACCATCTTTCAGCAGTCCCTGCTTTCTCTTGCTTTCCCAGTCTCCGCTCCCATAGCATCGATCTGGTCCAGAAGACCCCCAAGTGCCTCCATCTCCTCTCCCAGCAGTTACATCAGCTCTGTGTGTTCTGTGACCCACCCTCTTGCTGAGGGCTCTCCACTCCCATCCTGTTGGCCAGAAGGCAGATCCATGATACCAAATATTCTTCTTCCTTCAACTCCGTACAATTGCTATGGCTCCAGCTACATTTGTGCCATTAATGGCAAGAAAATCGGCGTGATGCTATCCGAGGAAAACCGTCTCCAGTACCATACTGCTCTTATTTTGCTCAATAAATATAAAGTAAATAGAAAAAAGCTCTTGCAAAAAGATCTCTGTACTACATAGATTTCTTCTGACCTCAGCTCTGTTTTGTTAGGTGTTTTTAGTGTTGGCCTAACTTTATTTTGGGACACAAACACAGAAGTGCAGGCACGTTTTATCACCAGGCTTCCCTTGTGTTAGGAAGCCTTTCTCAGGAAGGGTTTTTAATTAGAGAAGGTTCAATAATTAATTTAGTAAGAGCTACCTAGGTAATTCTGAAGTCCTGAGAGGAATTGAGGGTTCATGCATTCTCTCTGGTTTTCTTTTGAATATTTACTTGAAAAAGAAAACAAAGGACTTCATCACCCAGAAAAGAAAGAGGGATGTCAAAAGTGATGGAAATTATTTACTTTCCTCTTCCACTGTGAAGAAATGAAAAGCTTATGGCTTAAACCTTCATCTTCCTTGCTAGTATTTGACATTAAATACTAGTGTATTTTCTTAGTTTAGAGCTATGTAGTTAATTCAAGTATTAAGAAGAAAAATATTGGAGTTGAAGTAGACAGCCTGAGCATACCCTTAAAAATCCTAGCTTTATACTTGTGTTGGTTACTGTAAAAATTGATTATCTTCCCCTCAACCGAGGCTGATAACGTTGTTTTTTTTTTGTGGGAGTTAAAATTTATAAGCTGTTCTGAAGGAGACATTTATTGCCTTATAAGCTGGAAACTATAGCAGGGTTATTTCTTATCTGGGTTTTCTGTGAGTGCTTATGGCTAGATGCTGATTTCAGTGACAATACTGTAAATGTGAAGAAACGCTGCTGGTCTCCACAGGCATACAGTTATCTTGGAGTGAGGAATGCAAACTGTTTGCTCCCACCTCGTCAGATGTTGAAAAATACAAGTTTCAGGCACCAAATCATCGATTCTTTCTGCAAATCTTCCCTGGGCTACAGGTATTTTTGAGTTAACTGGTTATTAAACAGTTGCATCAGTTTTATAACTTGCATAAAAACAGAAGATCTGAAATTGTTGCCGTGTCGAGATGCAAAGCAATAGCTGCTCAGTCAATGTTAAACATCTTGGTGATGTGTTTGTCAGCATACGTAAAGCTAAAATAAGTAATACCTTTCATTGTATTTTCCACTCGTGCCTTCATGTTTTTGTAGTTTTAAGTCTGTTTCCTGCATTGGTTGTTGGGAATAGCACTGGGAAACTCTCTTGCAGATGTGCTAACTTTGCCAGTCCTTCAACTCTTTTTCTATTTCTATAGAAATTTTAAGAGTTATGTATTTCTATACATAACTCGCTGCATTTAGGTAAGATAAAAAAGAAAAATAAATGTGACTGTCTCAGAATTGCATGTAATGTTTGGTTTGCACTGCAAGTAGTGAGTTGTCGTTTGTTGGTTTTTTTTTTCCTGTTTTTTAAGTATTATGTTTTATCAGCAGATACTTGGACCTTTCCACCCAGATTTCTTTTAGAGTGAGGCTGGTTTAGGTTGATTATTTATTGAAAGTTGAAAATTTCTTAGTACCTTCTGGAGGCCGTTCTCATCTCATAGCAAACAATTTCTTTGCAAATGTGTATTTCAGCAATTGTATTTTGAGCAAAAAGAAGAGGTCCATCCTGTAGCTCCCTGAAAATGACACCATCATTAATGCAAGACAGTTAATTGAAACTTTCCTCCCAGCGCTGCTATAGGTATTTCAGGTCTTTATTGATCCGAGTTTGGCATTGAGAGCCAGCTTTCCTCAATGGGTGTTGCTGCAGGAGCCTGGGGAGAGCGTGAAAGCTCCTGTTAGGACAAGAACGAGGAGAACATGACATAAACCTTCGCTTAAATCTTCCCCCTTGAGAGAGAGCTGTCAGAGCTGTTATCATTTGCTGAGGCTGCTCGGAAATTTTGTTCGGGAGAAGATTCCAGCTAAATATCAGACTGAGCTGTGTCTGTTTTGACAACCTTTTTCCTTGAAAAGTTCGATGAGGTCCTGGTAAACTCACTGGCTGAGAAGGAGGTGAAGTGAGAACCTGACCTTTCTGAGCAAAAAAATGAGGCATTTTTGTAAAACTGTGGGTTTTTTTTAAAGTTTAACATTTCCTCCGAAGTGAAAACAACCCTAGCGCATCAGAAAATGGTATTCTTGAGCTCCAACCATCTGTATTATTCATATAGCAGTTGAGTAGGATCTTCCTGTAGTCATTTCCAACCTAGTTTTTGGACTCATTTCCTATTTCCTACTACTTTTTGGACTCAAGTAAGGGTTAATACAGATGATTCTATCAGAAACATTCAAAAAATATATAGGGATATTTTATGTAAGGAAAAAGCTATGTCAGACTGAGGTGAATAGTGCACCTGAACTGCAGCCTAACACAAGATTTTAAGCGTAGCTAAGGGAGTGTGAGAGCTCCAGAGGTGTTTGGGAGTTAATGATGCAGCCTTGCAGTAAAGCCCAGATTAAACACTCAAGTTCTCACTTGTAGCTCACAACATTAATGCTTTTCTACCGAATTTCAGAAGCATGATAAATATTTCAACTTCTAGCTCCTTCTGTGCAAGAAATGCTCTTTAAAAAAAGAGAAATTTCCAAAAATGGATTAAAATACAGGGTTATCGTATCTCAGCTGGCTTGAGTAACAAGATTCTATTGATAGTGTCTGCCTCTCAAGCTAACCTAAGATACAGTGAATTTATTAATCTCTCTGGTATTTCCTCACCATTCTTCAGTAACATTATGCCTCAAGATGGTAAAACCAACTCAGACCAATCAAAGAGACAGAGAAATAAATCCAAACGGGAAAAACCTTGAAGAAATTGTCCCAAATAAATAAAGGCTCTTTCAATAAGTGGAATATAGCACTAATTCTGCATAACAAAGCAGTCATTAAAAGTTAGTGTGTAATTACATGTGATATACCATCCCCTGACACCTTTTGCAGGTTTTTCACACTATTAATGTGTACAGTAGTGTAAAATAAGACCATATCACTGACAGGGCTGGCACAGTTCTTTTAGTATCATTTTCACTGCAGTCGTAAGCAGAAAAAGCTCAGCTGAAATGATTGCAGCCGTGCCAGCACTGAGTATGCCCTGTATATCTCAGCTGACATAAAAATCATTTAAGTTACTTCACACAGATGAGTAAACTGAGCGTTTTCTGTCTCCCTCCTGCTCTGAACGAAAAGATAATTGTGGCTAAATTGTCCCTGCAAGAGGCTTGGTGCATCTATGGTGCTTACCCCACTCCCAGGATTCAGCCTCCAGCCTGGGGAGGTTGTCACCAAGGAAAAAGTCCTTATAAAAGCTTGGGTACCACATAGAGTTTATGCTTTTCATATATTTTCATTAACATAAAAACAATCCTGTGCTCCTACCAGCAGCAGTAATTGGAGATCACCGATGTTGTGTCATTCCTACCCTATATTAGCTAGGTTATTAGCCAGGTCTGGCAGCGATTATTTTACATGTTGATTATTTATGGAATGGAGTCTTTGTCCACTATCACACACAAACTTTATGGCGTAACAATTAATGATCTTAAACAGACTCATTGGGTGTTGTTTTCTTGGAATTTTGTTTCACTTACAGTTGAAATGCATTTTAATGCATTTTAGCTTCGGGGTTTGCTTTTCACTGGCAACCTATGTCGATGCAGTATATACAAACCAGAAGAAAAGTGTCAGCTTCATTGAATATAGCTTAGCTTCCTTCCCAAGAACCAGGAACATCACAGCTTATATTTTTTTTTGTCTTTTTAATAAGAAAAAATTAAAGCTCAACTGAGTGTAGAAATAATGCACAATTGATTAATAGTGAGCTTCTTGGGGGGGAAAAAAAAACCCTAATCAGAGAGATGCATTAGCATAATTTACATATGCTTAACATAATAACAAAAACACCCAGTGCTGAAACTCAGAATCAAGTTTTAAAAGCATGAGATTACATTATAAATGTGGGGATTTAGCCTTTTCTTTAGCATTTTGGGCTTGACACCGCGCTGCCCTGCATCCCTGTTTTGCAAGGGAATCTTTTCGGCCTTCCTGCCACCACAGCAGGGGAACTCAGAGGTGAAAAGAGAAAAAGCAGCTGATGAAGATGGTAATTTCCTTTAGCCCCACGTGTGAAGTGCGGCTCCTTGCTCCCTACCTAATACATTTTATAAAACTCAATGAAACATTTGTAAACCTAATGGAGCACTCAGCAAATGAAAAGACAAGGGCAATCTGTCCCCTTCTGAAGCAGGCCTAGGCGGTCGTACTGGTAGCACTGGGAGAGCCAGGCTGGTGCCAAGCTTTTAACGTGCCCTTCGGGGTTAATCGATGTGTTTTCAAAGATCTGAGCCCCCAAGAAAATCCTGTTAGAGTAAATACAAATAGCTCCATGATGAAAAAACACGCCACGTTGATGCAGGGCTGTGCTCCATCTAGTCCATTACGTGGCCACTGACAACGTCCAGTGTCAGATGTCTCCAAGGACGGCGCAGAAACCACATACTCGACAGATGAGGTATGATCTGCCTGTCATAAACTTGACATCCCTTTGATCCTTTCAGATTGATCCTTTTAGAGTTAACTTGTCCTCTGCGTGAATGCTTTGGTCTGATGCAGGTTTATACAGCAGATTGTACTGATTCTGTATTGATAGTGGTTTCCTGGGCGTGCACAAAGTGCAGCCTGGTGAGCAAGCACCGTTCTTGCAATGCGCTGCAGTGGAGCCTCAGGCTTTGGGCTCAGTTTGCAAGGGCTTGGGACCAAAGTTTGTCAGGCTTGATCTGTCTGAGCTTTCCATGATCTTTGTTTTTACTTGTTTTAACTGTAGCGTCATTTTTTTTTAATACTAGTAGAAATCATCATAATTATAGCTAATTTGTTTTACTTTTTCTCATCTTTGTAGAGTACAGCCATAGCTTTTATATAATTGTAGTAGCAAGGAGTTATTCTGGGTAGGAAAAGGTGAGTATAACATAGTGATGTTGGGGGCAGGAGTGAAGGAGCAAGACAGCAGAGGCCTGGAGAATGGACCTGTGCACCCCAGTGTAGGAACGGCTGAGGAACGAGACTACAATTTTTAATGCAAAGGAAAGGTCAAGCAGTGCAATTTCCTAGGTTTTGCTTCTCCCTTTTGTCTGATGTTTGGGGTCTTTGGTCCATAGAATGGCTGACAAAGGCCATACTAAACGGATACTCTGTGTAGGATTCAGCTGAGCCTTTTGGCCTGCAATGCAGCTGTGCAGAGGCTTTAAAAAACTCAGTGTATTTCAATTTTATGCCCTTCAGTCCTTGATTGTGTTGGCCCTTGAGTTTACATTTCATTCTCTTCAGCTTGCATACTTTGCCCAAGCTTTAGGGGGAGTGGTTGGTTAAATGGAGAGCCAAGGCATCATCTGAGGATTGGCACATTGTGTGTCCTGTGAGCAGCAAGGATTTGACAGGTCTTCAGTATCTTACTCAGCTAATAGATCAGTAGAGTCTTCCCTTCAGTTTTTCAGATTTGGAAGTTGAAAGCACCCTTGGTCTTGTTTATTGACCAGGAGGTGGAAGCTCAGCACGTATAATGGAGCCATGAGTGGAGATGCCTGCCCAGAGTAAAGACTTGAGTCCTGATTTTGGACTATTCATCCTCATATCTTCATATCTTCTCTGTAACTGCTTGTTAAGTAGTGGAAGACTAGGATTAGACCCTTCCCTTGCCCCCAAGGCTTCTGTAGACCAAACAAATCCCATTTATTCCATCTTGCCAATTCTCCAACCCTGTAATCATATCAGTGACCCTCTCACTGGACCCTCTCTAGTTTTTCAGCATCTCCATTGAACTGGGAGGCCCAAATTGGACACCATATTGTAGATGTGGCCTAGCATACAAATACCCCTTCCTTTTTTTCCTTGCTGGTTTTGACCTACTGACTGGAAGCCATTGGCCCACTTGTCTCTTCCATTGGAACTGGAATTAATTCATTTCTCCCTGTTTCTTCACTCATAGCATTTTTGCCTGTTCTCTGGGTGTTTCCTGGTTGCTAGCAAAAGCTTTGGAGAAGCTGATCTCAAGGACACGATTTTTATTTGAGCATTTTCAGACTCAGACTTTGGATTAATCTATGCAGGTCTATGAGCAGGAACAATTTCTTACTCGGCCTTCTGTGAATGTGCAGTAAGATCTTGAGGAGGATCAAGTGGGATGCAGCAGGGTAGCTTGCACACAGGGACACTTCCTCCCATGTTTCACAAAACCAGCCCTCATTTACATTCATCTAAGCAAGGTATAAAAAAGTGGCTATTCAGTTTTACCAGGGGTCAACAGGCTTATTTCTTGTCATCACATTCACCCTTACACTTCATGACTAAGGCTTGGATCACTTGAAGACGGCCTCTTTCAGATGAGTGATTTATAAGGCAAAGACAGAGCTCTTAGAGGTTAATTTGATTCAGGGAAACTTCCTAGATCTTACCAGGGGCTGCTATAAATCCATCCAACATAAGAGAATTTTACATTTTCTCCCAATGTTTTAAAAATACCTGATTCTGCAGTAGCTTTCACACTAAGCTGCATCATACCTCTACATGATTATGCAGTGGCTAAATGTGTCCGTTTAAGACTTTTACATAGGTGCTGTATCTTAGGGTTATGTTTATACGTTTCCTTTGTTTTTTTCCTCTAATTTCTTACTTAAATTACAGATTTTCCTAGTTGGCATAAATAGCAGCCTGGAGAACTTCTGCCCCTTTCTGCACATGACTTGAGAATTCACTGTCCAACAACACACATCTCATCAAGGCATTCACTTTAGGAGCCTAGGATGTCTATGTAGTTGATGGACAGATGCAATTGAGATGTCTGAGTTCCTCTCCAGAGCTTTATTGCTAGTAAAAGCCCAGGTTCCTCTTAAAAACCTAATTTAGATGCCCTAAATCTAACCAGGTGAATACCTCCATATAGGTGTGGATGGCTTCAGCAATCTGCAATGCATTGCCTTGTATCAGCGTGACAAAGAGCCTGCTTACTAAGCAACCTCAGCCTCTCATGAATTGCTTGTTCCTCGAGTGCTTAGGTGGAAATGACATCTATTAACCTTAAAGTCAAATATCCCTGCTTGCAGGGGGATTACTGCTTAGTGGATCTTGCCTCTTTATGTAATAGCTTTTACTGACTTTATTGCAGCTTCTGGAAGTTGCTTCTCGAAGAAAAAAAAATAACTAGGAAGGTTCGGTGGTAAGTGGATGATTCACTATTTTAATAAAAAATAATGGAATAAAGCAAACAAAAAAATCTGATGAATCTTTTATCTGATGAAGGAAAAGGGTCTATCTGCAGGATATTCCATTTATTTCAACACATATTAAAGAAAAACACTCATATCATTTTAATTCATTAGAATTTCTTCATTTTGCTCTCGTGAACTGGTAAAGCCTGAGAAATGATACATCAAAAGGAATATACAGTGATTTTCCATGTTCATGACTAAACTCTTTAGCTCTAAGGTTTTTCTGTAGTGTAGATACAACATAAAACCGGGAATTTCTGTTTTTTATTTTGATTTGACAAGTCAGTATTTGTAAACACTGAGGAACTCCCTTATCTTCTTAATTTTATAGATTCAAAGATAAAAAATAGCTGCAACCTGTCTGTTTTGTGGCTAAACATGGCCCTTCATGGCTAATGCCTTCGATCTAGCCCCTTCAAGACATACTGATTTTTAGCAGTGAAATCTTAAGCGTCTGATAGCATTCATTGGACTTCAGTTCAATGCTTAGTACTGTATTTCCCCCCATATTTTAGTTTAGTGGTGAGGAGGGACCTACCTGGAAAACTCATAGGCTGAACACAATTACTAAAAATGATTTGGAATTCTAACCCACGTGACAATAATTTTCCCTCATGGTAGGACACTTTAATTTTATAGTTTTGCCCTAATAAAGAACTGGTGTGTTGTATGACTGAAGGCCAGTAGAAGGGAGCTTAATTAAACAGGACAGCTAAAATCTAAACAGCCAAAATGTTATTTTTTTTTCTTTTTAATGCACATTTTAATGCTGTCTTCCATGATGAGAGAGAGAAGATGAATACAATGTGCCCGATACACGTAATGTTCAATTTTCTTGTGTCACATTCATGCCACATAATTTCCCCAATCGTTTTATTCCTGGATTCCTGTTGCGTTTATCCCCGTTGTGTCCAAGTGCTTGCAGAGGGTGTTATCTAAGTGTGATGAGACCCTAGGTGGACTTCAGAGATTCTTCCTCCTTCCCTGAAAGAACAATTTGGTTTGCACAGACCTAGTTTTGGTTTAGACAATTTTCATTTTTCCCCAGGCGTTTCTTGTTACCAAAGCTCAACCAAACCCAGACACTTACAAACTATAGAGAGTTGGAAGTGACAGAGGACAGAGTGTGGGACAAGCCCCATGGTAAGAACAGGAACAGCAGTTGGGTTGTCAAAGGCCGCTCAACCACCATGTCACATCTGCCTGGTTGCTCTGGTACCTCTAGAGCCTTACCCCTCCTAGGCGTGACTTAGTAGAGCAGGTTCTGTTGGCAATTGCAATACTTTGCTTTATGTCTCTGCCCTCTCTGCTGCTCAAGCTGCCTCCCTGCTCTGAATTTCATCTGTGGCAAAGGAAGCAAAGCCCTGAAACCCAGCTAACCCTCTCCTACTTCCAGCCAGTACAATTCTGATGTGTTTCTGCCCTGGCCTAGTCCTTCCAGAGAGGTCTCAGAGACCTGGAAGGACCATTATTCATAGCCATAGTATTTTTTCATGCGATCTCATGCTCACTCTGCGCTCTGAATTGTACCAGCTCAGAGGTTTAGATCACTTTGGCAGATGTAACTGCTGTTACAGGCCTAGAGAGATAATTTAAGCCGTTCATATTACGCTTTTTTGTGCAGTAGAACTTGGCTCCCGTTCTTTGGACATGGTCTGAATTACACATCCTGGGAAAAGATAATTGTAAGAGTTTCGTGTCAGCTGCTGCCTTCACTTTAGCAGAAGGGCTGCCATGTTATAATTAATATCTATCTGGTTATTATAGACACTAATAGGTTTCTTTGGGGTGCGTTGCCATGGTGCCATTGCTTACTTTACTATATTTTTCTTGTGTTTTTCCATCTGTTACAGCATGGTAACAGTGGTGACTGAAATGGGACCTGGAGGACACGAATGCCAGGAGGAGGGAGCTGAAGTATCAGTGGACACCGAGCAGTGCAAGGTCATCTGCAGTGTCCACTGGATGGAAATGAAGGTATCTAGCTGCAGCCATAGTTCACATTTCTTCTTCCACAATATGTCCATCTCTTAGCACAACATTTTCTTGTGCATTAATTCCTTGACTGTTTTGACTTAGCCAGACTGTTTTTTTCCATGCCCTGAAGTTCTCTTTTACATACACAGAGAAGTTTCATTTAGGAAAGTATCCTAAGGGAAACATGGATGCCTCCTCTTTGCAGCTTGGGAGCCTTATAAATTCCATGCATCTTCGGTTTGCTTTTTCCTTTTTCTTTATGTTTGTCTTTCTGGACTTCAGTTTTATTAAACTAGGATCATTCATCATACTATGATCACATAGGCTGCAAAGTCTGCAACTAGTACAGGACTAGTATGCTAAAAAAAGTTGTATGATTCTCTTAATTTGTCACAAACAGTACAGTTTGTGTTTTTGTCTCTGTTATGTGAATATTTGGGCATAAAGAAGAATTTCAGGCAAAAAAAATGGTATTTTTAATGAAAGGTGAAGTACTCAATGAGGAACTATTTTAGGAAGGAACATGAAAGGAGAAAATCTCAGATCATTTACTGTGATGTCTCAGTGTTTTTACTTTGTGAAGGGAATATTTTATTTAAAATTGTCACATAATTCTGCTCTAACATTTCCTTTTTATGAATGCAACAGGACTTTCTGCTCATTTTGTTGCATTACAGTCTTTTGCTTATTTAAAAGGGCTGCAAGAGGCACTGACTAGGAAAATCTCTGGTTAAATTCTGCACTTAAATTGAATGGAGACCAAAGGAAAGACTTGGAGATGCGAACAAGAATAGTATGAATCTTAATTGAGAAGTTCCTCAATTTGACACATAGAAGAGATGCCATGATACATTATTTATCAAAGAAAACTGAAAAAAAGAAAACCGAAAAGCAGCTTTAGTCGAGAGACTAATGGAAAAATTTGCTAATTTTAGTCATTTTGGACTTCCTAGTATAGAATGAGGAAATAATATGAATGTGTGGTGGAGCAATAAAACCCCTTACAAATATTTGGTGAGATAAGGAGGGAGAGGAGTCATTAAAGAAAAGAAGAGTCTCCTTGACAGTAGATTTTTTCATATTTTTTTCTGACCTTGGATTTTATTTTGCTTACACTTAATTATGAAGCATAATAGTTTTTGTGCTGTTACTCTCTAGCTAAAAATGAAGTGAGGACTGCAGCCTACCGATTCAGAACTGAATTGCAGTACAATTAATGTAAATATTGTATTAATTAGAATAAGGATTTTTTCTTTCCATGCTTGCACTTAAAACAGTAGTCTTACATGCAATTATTTCCCATTTAAAGAAAGAGCCTGATGTTTACAACAGCGGCACAGATTCAGATTCACCATCAGTAGGTGCCACCCAAAGAAATGACACCCATTTTGTTCCCATTATCATGTGTTTTCTGATAAGGCCTCTTTGTCTTCTTGCAAGATGTAGCAAAAGTTTCATTTTCTGTACTATCTATCCCGGCATGAAGCTTCTTTCCTGCTTAATTCTTGATTGCTTTGATTTGCATTGCAACTAGGGCCAGGAGATTGGCTGTTATTTGAGATGCAATTTTTCAGCTGCAATGTGTAAAACCTCGAAGAATCTGATTCTGATCTTTGTTTTCCAGACGTGCACATTTAATACATTTCATGAATAGATAATGGCATGTTTTTTCTGGAATTGCTACTTTGCAAAGTAGATTTCAGTGCTGTCACATTTATGTAAAAGGGTATATTCATTAAAACCACAACATCGTGTCAAAAGATTTTTACTTGTATATATGCAAAAAATAGACACATGCTAAAACTGCAGAAAGTTTTCAGGGGAGTTTGTTAACTGCATTTGAAGTTTATCAGTATGGATGATACTTAGGTAAACAGTTCCAATAAGTAATTCTAGATGTGTGTGTGTGGGGGTCATATGCAGAGAAGGCTTAGAGAAGATGATATATGTATATGTAAGCGTGAAGAAAGATGGAGGGCTGGAAAGGTTGTCTTTAATAAGGACAGTTTGACCAGTTGCATAGACACCCTCTCCCCGTTCTGCTGTTGAGTTTTAATGCAACCTTTTCCTAGTGTGCATCGCGCTGTGTTTATCTCCTGTCCATCCTAAACCACCCCGTATTGCCACTCTGGGAATGTGTATGTCATGTGAAGCACCTTGAAGAGCACACGTCTGGAGGGGAGGTGAGCAAAACATCACTGCAGTTGTCACTTCAGCTCAGCGGGAACATCTACATCCACCTTACAAGGTGCCTGTTAAATCACAGGTGACTCTCTTTTACCTCCTCCTCCTGTATGCAGCCCACACAAAAGTGTATCGAGACTACTACTTTTGTGCAAGAAAAAAGAATCCCACAGCATTTCTTTTTAATAACTGTTCAGCTACAAAATTTTATTGGTATCCTTTTTATGTTCCCTCTAGAGGATGTAATGCACAAAAGCATTGCCACGGAACATAGAAAATTACAAATGAAATTTATTGTAAAAAGTAGAATGTCTTCTAGACTGGTGTCAGTATTTATTTCATTCATAAACCAAAACTGCAGGTATAATATATTCATTGTCAGCAAGTTCATGGGTGTAAATTGCCATCCAACAGTATTGACTGATATAAGACAGATATTGAAAAGACAATTTAAATGTACTCTTCCAAACATAAACTGCTCCACAAAAGCACTGTAAAAACTCCTTCAAGGTTTTGTGTTGTGCTTCACATTTATGGTTAACTACATAATTTGGTTGTGTCATAATCCACTGTGTTTGGCAATTTGGCGTTATAGGCCTGCAAAGCAGATTGGATCCTCACCACCTCACTGGTAGACAGCTTGAGTCTGTGACGGAGCAAGCAAGAGAAGAGGTCTAGGCGACGCTGGCCGGGCGGGGAGAGTTTATTTACACGGTCCCGGATCTCCAGCAGCTGCAAAAGCGCCGAGTCCTGTGATCCCTGAGTGTAGGGGTAGTCCAGCTGCAAGATCAAATCTCGAATCGCTTCGGGGTCGAAGTGCATGCTGTAGCCGAACACTTGGATGTTGTTGATTTTCATGTAGCCCAGGTTCCGCGAGGGATCCATGAATTCCAGGGGCTCGTAGTAGATGCTCTCGTTGCCGTTGGGGCCGCTCGACTTGATTCGGCTCCTCAAGTAGATGTGGACCGTTTCAAAAAACGTCTTCCACTTGTTGCCCAGAGTCAGCGTCCAGTTATAGCACTGAAGGGGCAGGTCCAGCTTAGTCCGCTCCCAGTCTGGGAAACTGTTTTCGTTCACAGGCATAAACCAGCTCTCAGAGTGGCTGCCCCCAAAAGGGTTGACGTAAACAGCGAGAACGGGCTCCAAGGTGCTGTTTTTAGTCAGGCAAATCTGCAGAGAGAGGCCCAGGATCATGTGCACCAGGCTGGACTTGTACTTGTTGCTCTTCAGAGTGAGGAGCATCCGCTTGCGCCAGGACGGGTCGAACCAGCTGTTGAGGCGCATGTCGTTGCTGATGAAGATGGCGTGCACCTCGATGCGGCGGTCCGTCTTCTGCAGCAGGTACCTCATCTCCAGGTCCTGCAGGTCCGTCTCGAAGCCGATGTAGTGCTCGGTGGACTCGGCCACCTCGGGCTTGCACAGGCCCTGGCTCAGCATGTAGCCGGCGTTGCAGCCGCCGCAGCGCGTGCGGTTGTCGGCGGCGCAGCTGAGGCACGCGGCGCCCTCGCCCACCGTGCAGGGCAGGGAGGCCTGGCACGCCACCTGGTCGTTGGGGCAGCTGCACGTGTGCGTCTCCTCCGAGAAGCTGCCCAGCAGCCCGTTCTCGTTGCAGTACAGGAAGGACTGGATGCGGCTCAGCCAGTACGTGGAAGACCTGCGGGGAAGGCAGAACAAGGCGGTTCAGCGCGCGGGGGGGACAACTTAGCAGTTTTTCACAGGGAGAAAAGAAAAGGAAAAGGAAAAGGAAAAGGAAAAGGAAAAGGAAAAGGAAAGGAAAGGAAAGGAAAGGAAAGGAAAGGAAAGGAAAGGA